>APFE030965084.1:108423-131533 GCA_000404065.3 Pinus taeda | reverse complement strand
TTTCCTTTGAGTGACACTTTGATCTGAAAAGAGTCATTTCTTTTTTGGTTTTTGATTGTTTGACTGTGTATTTGGGTGGGCTAGCTTAGAGTTAAGTTAGAATTTAGTTTTTCTTGACACTTTTATTACAATTAATTTATTTTGACTACTACTTAATGTTTATATTCGTGGCAATGATGCTTTCATATAGCCTTATAGAAACAACTCTTAGCTCGTAAAGAACTTTTAGCTCTTCTAACTTATTCCAAAGGTTAATCCTGGGCACAATTTTAAAAGTTTTTCTAAAATTAATGAAACAACAAAGGAGATTAGTTTTATTATTGGATCACTCTTTTGAAATGATCCTTAACATAACAAGATGATCCATAATCAAATGACATCCCGCAAAGATAGCTCGTCTATTAGCTCTTTTTCCATGGATTTCAAGCAAAATGCTTATTTTTTTCAGTATAAAATCTTTTAAAGATTGGCTAAGATGGGGACAAACGCAATGGTCCTATAATTAGAGGGATTACTTTTATCCCCATTTTTAAAGATAAAATGAGGCTTTGAGTCCAAGATTTAAGGAAGCCTCGCTTCACTACTAAATTGAAGAGATTTTATATATGAAGGATGAGGATAGTCCCTCAAATTTTCAAGATTTCAACTTGGTAGCCTTAAATGTCCTTATATTTCCCTTTTGTGAGTAGCTTAACCCAAACCTTTAGGCATTCTATAGAGAACATTTCATCCTCTATATGAAAATTTAGAATGTTTTCTACAACAACAAAGCATTCATAAATATTTTTAAGGTAGGAGTTCCATTCCTTCAATGGAATCATATTAGTTTCGTTGGTTTTATAAGTGAAAACTTGCCTCCAAAATCTCCTAGGATTTATATTTGATAGTGGAGAAGCTTCTCTTGTTGTCTACTAATGTAGTGCCTTTTTTCTCTTTTTCTTTTTTAATTACGGATTTTCTTTTTTATCTTGTTCAATTTTAAGAACTAATTGGAATATAAAGGGCTGACTATCATATTTTCCTTTCCTTAACACCTTGATAGAGAGTTTGTTAACAAAAGAAGAGAGTTACCATAAAATTAATAAATAGGTCCTCAATATTGTTCTTATACTACATTTAATTCACTATTGAAGTCCTTTAAGAAAATATCAACTTTATTTTTTTCAAGAAAAAGTGTCTTTCGTTACCGTAGTTTTCCTTAATGGAGTTTTTGTGCATGACAAATTTTGGGGTTAGGGATAAAAGTCTATGATTGGCTAATGGTTGTTTAAAAGGTAAAAAATTACTATTTGGCTATATATGGAGATATTTGAAATCACATAATATATGACATTATTTCCCAACCCATGGATGTAAGTCAAGGCTTATAAGAATTTAGTCATGTTAAATTTATAATACCATCCAGATTTATTTTCTCATGGAAATTTAATTTATCCCCAATTTATTATTTATTTACCCAAATAATAAATGAATCACCAAAAAATAAAATCATCGATATATTTAATTTCTACAATTAAAAATATGCAGCGGAAATAAACCAAAGAGATCAATCACACATTGCAAAATTAATTAACCCGTAAACAATTTTATGTCATTTCATTATCTGGAAAATATGGGTTTTTTTACCCATAGAGATATAAGTACAAATACTCAGCTCCCTTATAATTAATTCAACTTAGGTAAATATACCTCAAGGAAATCTACCTCTAGATGACATCACTCTGAAATAATTGATCTCAAACAATCAGATATGCACCCTCTAGCAACTCAATCTATGCCCTACCACTAATATGCACTAGAAAATCCCCAACACTTCAACAATTTGGCCTTCTCTAGACAAACTCGATCTCCTTCTGGAAACTTGCCCCTACAATTTCCTCCATCTCATCCCTCCTTGATTCACTTAAACCCACTCGCCCTTCTCCTTCTTTGCGCATTGGTCACTGGGCCACTCAAACTACAGAGAGAATCAGTCTCTCTTATGACAACTCACTCACACACTTGTGCTCTTCATTGTGTCTCCACCTACTTCACTAGGCTCCATTTATAAACTTCATTGAGTCCAAATCCCAAACACCAATCTCCTCTCTAAAAGCATCTTGAATCTTCCTTCTAGAAACATCTTGAAGATCATTGGTTGAGATTATTTCTAAGTCACTTAAATAATTAAATTATTTATCCTTAGAAAATAACTCAATAGCCCACAATAATTAATTGACTTTAATTATTATACTTTTCCTAAGTTAAACGTAGGAAAGAAGACATAAATCACTAGAAGAGACAAATAATGTCTTCCACATGTTAAGACACCAAGCAGATGTAGAAGACCTTCCAATGCTACTCACATCAACACTCCCTCCCAAAAAGGAAGGGATTCTCCACTACCCCTAACTTATCTTGACACTTCACACACTTACCCTTCACTAGAGGCTTCATGAGAACTTTTTCCGCGTGCTCCTATATAGATGCCTCAAACTCACAAAAGTTGCTCGATAATGCCAAATAACTAGAATATCTAGTCAATGGTTTGTTCTACCTAAAAGTGTTGCTAGGAGCCTACACATGCTCCTCAACATCCCTCAATGTTTTCTCATCCCATCTTGGCCTCCTCCTAGTAGAACTCGAAGGAATATCTATCTCATCCTTCGAATCTTCTAGCTATGTTCATGTTGGTGCTATTGGTATGTGCTCAGCCTCAGGAGCCTCCTTCTCCTTTTTCTCTACCATTGTTGGCTCTCGCTCATGATATCTCATCAGGGTCTTACTGTCATGAAATATTACATCCTGATCGAAGATCACCTTTCTCTATCCTAGAATGTAGAATTGATAGGCCTTTGAAATCCCATTGTAGGAAAAAAACACACCCCTCTTAGATAAGGGCTCCATATTAGTCCTCTTCTATGTAGGCACATGGACAAAAACTAAACTACTAAATATGTGCAACTGACTCCCATCTGGTTTCACTTCTACAAATAGCTCCTCAAGCGTCACATCATCCAACACCCTATGAGGACTCTTATTCTACTTGTACACCATTGTATTGTATGTTTCTTCCTATAAAAACATAGACAACTCCTGATCATAGATCATTAATCTCACTGCCTCCATGATGGTCCTATTTTTCCTCTTGGCAACCCCATTCTTCTGAGGGTTGTAAGGTATTGTAAGCTCCTTCTTGATTCCTACCTACCTACAAAAGTCTAGGAACTTGTTGGAGGTATACTCAACCCAGTTATCTAATCTCAACACCTTAATCTTCCTCCCTGCCTAGCTCTCCACAAGACCCTTAAACTCTTAAAACTGATCAAAGGCCTCATTATTGGCCTTCAAGAAGTAGATCCAAATCTTCTTGGAATATTAATCTATGAACATCGCAAAATATAAAGATATTGTAATTGATGTTGTAGACATAGGACCACAATAATCAAAATGCACCAAGTTTAGTACTCTCTTAGATTTAGTCTCACTATGAGGATATGCATTCTTGGCCTGCTTGCCATTAGAGAAATTTTGAGGTAAAGAATGGGCCTCAAAACAAAAATGTACAACCAAAATCAACTTTATAATAACCAGTAGGATTCAAGATAATGATGTTAACCATGTGGGATGATTCACCATTTTTGGAGTAAAAAAGTAAAAAGATTAAAAAATAAAAAATAAAAATAAAAAACCATTTTTCAACTCTTATTATCAACTTATCCCCCTACGACTTTACTCAAATTTTGAATGGGATCACTCATTGGATTTATAATTTAAGTCCATGTCCAAGGATTACCGATGTTGCATACTTTCGATGGACCTTGCTACATGAAAAAATGAGAAATATGTGAAAATCGTGATTGCAATCACGCTTTTTCATGTATTTCTCATTTTTCATGTAGGAGGGTCCATCAAAAGTATGCAACATGGGTACTCCTTCGATGAGGAATAAAATTATGCATCCAATGAGTACTCCCCACTCAAAATTTGAGTAAATTCATATGGAGATAAGTTGAAAATACGGGTTGAAAAAGTAGTTTATTCTTTTTTCCCTCTAAAATTTAATGATGTAATCTAATCTTATTTTATTATTTCCACTATTATTTTATAATATATTTAGGAGGCCCATTTTAAACCTCAAAATTTCTCTAATGCAAGCACACACCCTTTACATACTCCATCTTGCTCCACCTGAATCTCTGGAAAACCAATAACCATCCTCTGCACCATCAAAAGAGCTTTGTAGGGTAGGTGTCTCATCCTCCTAGGCCAAATCTCTCTCTGGCTATTGCTCTCATGGATGAGAGTTTTCATCAGTTTTCCTCTCAACGGATAGATATATCTCTCCCTCCTACCAATCACTTACTTCTCACTGATATTAGTCCCTTTCAGCCCAACAACCATTTCACCTCATGTAAAGCTAACCTCAAGTCCTCTTTTTTCATTGGCAAAAACTAAAAGGGATTCTTCTCCAAACTTCATACGTATAGCGCTTCATTCACCTCCATGATGCCACCAGAGTCCATCTAGAAATGATACTCCCAGTTTCATCGATTTCATACTTGGCCTTGTCACTGAATTTCACATTTACATCTTTAGGCTCCCTAGTCATGTTGGTGAAGAAGTCTCATGATCCCTTCATGTGATGATATGCTCTATTTTCCATGAACCAAACACCTCTCCTAACGGTCCTAGAAAGGAAAGATACTTGGGTGAATATTTTCTCGAACTTCTCTACCATCTCCTCCATTTGCACATTAGTTTTCGTAGTATTCTTTCCCTTTCCCTTCTTTTTGTTAGGACATTGACTGACAACATTCATGAACTTATGACAAACAAAGCATTTAACTTTTCTCATGTTATTTTCCTTCTTGCTCTATGAATATGCTCCTCCATCCTAGTTTTGATTGGCCTTTTCTTTGACCTTTTTCACTTGTGCAACAAGAGAAACTTCATTGTTCTCCTCACTTCCCTTTCATTGTATTTCATTCAATCAAATTTCTCAGATCCCCTTCTAGGTGAAACCATCCCATAGTTGGCTCCAATCAGGAAGTTATTGACGAGAAAGAATCCCATCCACAAAAATGGACCATTGATTCATGCACCCCTTCACAAAAAATTTGACAATCTCTAAATCATGCAGTTTCCCCCACAGTTCCAAGCTCATCACAAGCTTGTTGTATCCTCGTGAGATAGGAAGTCAAGGTATCAAATATGCTCATTTTAATGTTGTTTAAATTTTCTCGCAACGCCAGTTTTCTGTTCTTATTTATACTTTGATAAAGACCAGTCAGATCTACCCACACATGTTTACTGGTGTCCTTCCCTAACATGTGAGAAATTATATGATCCCTCACACCATCCAAAATTATGCAACTCGCTTTCATATCCTTGGTTTTATGTTTTTTTGCATGTACCAGATTTGAAGGAACCTGCAAATCTTTGCTTACTAAATCCAAGAGATCATTCATCTTTAGAGTCCAAGTAAATCTATTTATAGGGGATTAAATTTTATACCCCATCCGACCTTTCTTCATATTATCTCAAACTTCTTAATGATTTCATGTTCGCAGATCAACCATCGCGACAAAACCTAGTTGCAAAATTTTAGAAATCAATGTGTTGCTCCAAAAAGGAAACTTTTCGGCTACAAATCCTTGTGATCTAAGATCTCTCTTTCAAAGTATTCTAGATTTCTATGGTACCATGTTAAATTTGTAATACTAACTAGATTTATTTTCTCATGTCAATTTAATTTATCCTAATTTTATTATTTATTTACCTAAATAATAATTGAGTGTCCAAAAAATAAAATCATTGGTATATTTAACTTCTAGAATTAAAAATATGCAGTAGAAATAAACTAAAGAGATCAATCACACATTGAAAAATAAATTAACCCACAAAAAATTCTCTGTCATTTCATTATTTGGAAAATATGGGTTTTTAGACCCACAAATATACAAGGAGAAATAAAATATGGAACCAGCAACTCGAATCCCTCATAATTAATTTTTCCAAGGTAAATTCGCCACAAGGAAATATACCTCCAAAAGAAATCAATCTAAATAAATCAGCTTCCAACAATCAAATTTACGCCCTCCAAAAACTCGATATGCGCCTTCCCACTAATGTGTAATGGAAAAACCCCAGCACTCTAGCAACTCGGCCTCCTCCAGACAAACTCAATCTCCTTTTGGAAGCCCGACCCTGCAATTTCCTCTAGTTAGATCCTCTTGGAGTCACTCAAACCCACTCGCACTTCTCCTCCTCTGTGAACTAGTCATTGAGCCACGCAAACTACAAAGAGAATCACTCTCTCTCACAATAACTCGCTCACACACTTGTGCTTTTTGTTGTGTCTTTACCTTCTTTGCTAGCCTCCATGTACAATCTTCATTGATTCCAAATCCCAAACCCAATATCCTCTCTAAAAGCATCTTGAATCTTCCTTTTATAAACATCTTGAAAATCAATGGTTGATATTATTTTTAAGTCACTTAAATAATTAAATTATTTATCTTTAGAAAATAATTCAACAATCCACAATAATTAAATTATTTTAATTATTGTACTTTTCCTAAGTTAAATTAAGGAAACAAGACATAAATTACTAGAAGAGGCAAATAATGTCTTCCACATGCTAAGACACCAAGCATATGTAGAATACCTTCTGATGTTACTCACATCAAAAAGCCATTTCATTACCACTACACATTATTAGATCATGACGCCTATAGAGTTTGATTACCATAGTACTATACAAATTCTCAATAAGGTATTTTATTGTTTCTTCTGTACCTATTAGTGGAAAGAAGGTCCTCACTTAGCCAAAGAGGATTAGGGTTGGAATCACTATTTAGAAGAACAACTTGATTAGTTACATTTTTAGCATTAAAGTATCCTAGTAGATCTTCATTTCTTGGGGTGTAAATATATTTTTTAAAGTTTTTGTAGGGTGTAACAGCCCTGGTGAAAATTCCATGTAAAAATATATAAATACCACGAACGATGGGACATGTATTCCAAGATGAATGGTGGGGGAAAAATCCTACTGGGTGTTCATTTGGCTTTTTATGACTAAGGGAATTGGCAACAGCAATGGCTAAGGCTTTGGAAAGGCATGAAGCATTAATTGGAATTTTATTTATGAAAATAAGGGAAATTAGAAAAAAGGAAGGTGAAAGGTCACAGGTTGCATGTGAGGAGGGAAATGAATGAAAATAATGGAAAATGAAGAAAATAGAGGCCTCATTAGTAAAAGGGCTTATGTGGATCAGTGTGCAGGACTTTGTCAATTCAATTTTGGAGCTCTTTCATTATTATCTCTCTCTCATACTCTTTGATACTTAGAGTTTTCTTGGAGCTCTCTTGGAGGGTGTGGCATACTTGGATTTTTGGAGAAAGAAGGCAAAGGAAGAGCAGGAAAGTGCAAGAGGACATCAGGATCAGCAACTACATCAAATTTTCTTGCAGGTACCGAGTTTCATGCATGACTTATTCACTAGTTTTGGCATGCATGGCATATGCATGTGGATTCTTGGTCATGATTTGTCACTAGCATGGAGGATTGCTTGGGTTGATAGTGGATTATCCTAGCCTTGCCATTTCTTGGATAGTCATGGTGATTGTAGGTTTATTTCCATTGTTTTGTTTTGGTTGGTTCTCATGTTTCCTTAGCTTCGGTTGAGTTATTAGTTCCTGGAAGCCTTGGTTGGAAAAACTCTCTGGAAGCCCTGTAATGGCTTGGGTTGAGTTACTAGTCTCATAGCCTTGGTTGGAAAATTGCTCTGGAAGCCCTGTAATAACTTGAGTTGAGTTACTAGTCCTGGAAGCCTTGGTTGGAAAAATGCTCTAGAAGCCCTTGGTGGGTTGAGTTACTAGTCCTAGAAGCCTTGGTCAGACAAACACTCTGGAACCCCAGTAAAAGTTGTGGGTTGAGTTACTAGTCCTAGAAGCCTTGGTTGGACAAATGCTTTGGAGCCCAATGATAGTCGTGGGTTGAGTTACTAGTCCTGGGATTTGGGTTAGAACAAATGCTCCGGAGCCCTGGAAGGCTAGGATAGAGACTGATCAGATGATGTTTTTGGTGATGTTTGGTCGTGAGGTGGAATCACTGTTTGATTGGTTGAGGTGAATGGCCTCTGGAAGCCCTGGATGGTTTTTGATTGATGTGTTCTATGAGATCCCACATTCATGCTTGGAATATGGTGCGAGGGTGAATGGCTAAAGAGAGATTTGGCTCAGCCATTCTACAGTCGGGTGGAACGTGGAAGTCTCATCCCGAGTTTGGAATGTGCACCAGTAATGAAAGGTTATTTCTCCTTGTATCTCTATGAGCATTATGATGGCTTATATGTGGTTTATATGGTTGTGATTTCATTGGTATTTTTGTCTCTGCTATGTTGGTTATGTATGTATTTTATGACAGTAGTTATGTCTAGCTCTCATCATGTTATTACTTGTTATTGAATGATTAATGTATCTATGACCTAATGTATGAAATGGTAGCTAATGTGATAAGGATATAATGCTTCATAGCGAATCTCAGATTTGATGTCCACATCAAATAAATCAATTAACCTTAAGAATCTAATCATTCTTGCATAACATCCCTATATGGGGTGATATGGGAGGTGACAAGTGGAAGGGAGGCGAGGTAGTTGTCCCACCACACAATGAATGGGAAGGGTGCGCCCCATTGCCCATCCCCTGAGTAATTAGAAAATCACATGCAACGACAAATCTTACCATGCTTGGCATTCATAACATGGATTATCTCCATGCACGTGGAGGATGAGAAATTGCTATATGATTTGGTTAAGTTCCTTCATGGCAGCTGCTATTATGGTGATTCCCTCCGCTAATTTGTTGTCCTCATTTGAGAGGGTATTTTCATTATGTTGTATCTAGCCTTTAGCTCTCTTTCCTAACATCTTAGTTGTTTCCTTCCTCCTCAATTTCTAGTAATTTGTTATTAGTTCTGTCCACATGCCTTAGTGCCCTCCCCCTTCTCATTTGGCGAATCATTGTACTGCAAAAATTGTTTGTGTAGACTTGGCCCTTGTATTTCCTTTCCTTGCCATCATTTTCTCCTCTCAACGACTTTGGTCTTCCCTCTTATGTTTTCCACTCCCTACTTTAGCACTAACTCCTAACTTTAGCTATGACAAGGCAAAGAAGCCACAATAGAAGAGAAGTCTGTTTAGTGAATACTAGCAATAGAAATCATGTAGAAGACCCCATTGAGGTGGATCTCTCTGTTTCTTCATAGATTTCATAAGAGTTTCCTGGTTTACAAGTTGTTATATTTCTTCGAAAGTTTGAGTTGATAAACAATTTCAATTTTGATTAAAAGTAAAATGTCATATTTGGTTAGAATTTTGATTTCAAACTTATGCAGAATTGCCATTGAATTGATTTGATTTCTTTAATAGTAAACTAAACATGTGCAATTACGTTATAAACATGTAATCTAATGAATTAGAAAATTTTAGCTTAAAAAATCATAAATTCATAATAAATAATTAACTTTTTAACTTTAATAAATCCATTTCAATGACAAAAACCTTGGTGGTTGTTGCACATTAATAATGTGAATAATGGGTAAGACCTATTTGGTGGTTTGCCCATGCCGTGACAGGGCAAAGGTTTGGTGTAAAAGAGACATGACCTACTATTATCTACTACAAATCATTTGGTGGGACCCATGGCTACATTAGGATCCTTGTTGAAATGCAGAAGGTATGTCACATGGAAAGTTGGTAAGGAAAGGTTTTCTTTAGAAACAGAACTACAAACCACTAGTATTTTAATAAAATTTCTTTCACATGGTGATATTAAATATATGAGTAATTTATGTATAAAATGTTGGTGTCAATATCAAACATATAGAAGATGGAACCAAATTTATGGATGGGAAAACAAATTAAGGAATTAAGTCAAAATTTAGATTAAACAATTTGACTTGCATTATACACAAACGTCAAAATTATAAATTGATTATTAATAATCCTCAATCAAAGAACATAAAATTGGTTTTTCTTTTGTTAACAAGTTCGGCTACTATATTAGATTCTGAAAAAGTTACGGGAGTTCAGTCTCCTCAGATACATGATATGCCATTGGCTGTCCTGATCAAGAGGTTTACAAAACAGAGCTACCTCCTTGATCCTTGTTTTGCTATTTTACTACGGCCTATTACTGTGCTACTATAGCTTCTTATAAACGTAAATAACAAAAAGATACATTTACAAAACATTTAGTCTATCATAATGTGTTGGATTTGTCTCACTGTAGATTCTTCTGGCTGGTTGTCTCTTGCTTCTTGCTTGACGCTAGATGAACCGGTTGCCACTACATTCTCTTCTCCATGATGAACTGTAGGTTAGAGATGGATTCTTCCGCGTGTGCACAATGGTTAGAAAGCTGTTGAAACTACTCTTGAAGGGAAGATACTCTATGCATGAACAGCTGGATCTCTGCCTTGTATTTGTCATTCATGAGGCGGTTTTGATCTTCGATTCTTCGGTTCTGTTCTTCAAGGCGGCGATTCTGTTCTTCCAATCTCGATTCCAGGAGCCTATGCTTCTCGTCCAGGACAGTCTGTTGCGTTCTGATCTCCTCCAATTCGGCTTGCAAGTCTGCACAGTGCATACAATCCTCGCTGCGTGCCATTTTTGGTGTGAGGGTGCGGTAGGTAAGAGGTTTGTGAACGTTATGAGGCGGGAGGGCAATTTCAAAGAGCTTATTAAAGTAGGCAGGAGCATTAAGAGAGAGATCAGCGCGGTTTTTTGTCCACTCTATTTTTCCAGTGAGGGAAGAACTCAATATGGATAGATGACAGAGAGTTTGAACAGTGAAAGTTATACAGCTTGGGGGAGCTCGCTGCGGTGAAGGGAGGGACGGGAAGGCTTGGAGGTGTATTCTAAGGCTTCGGGCAGCGGCAGACTTGAGTGAAACAAAGATACACCTGGTTAACATAAGATGAAAAATATTGAAAGAAAACAATACCAGAACAGGGGCGAGCCGAGCAGGTGAAGGTGCCTTCAGGTCACTCAGAAACACGCGCGCTCCCAGAAATCTCTTCCTCTCAGAGCCTTTGATGCCGAGCAAATAATGCAGAGTGCTAAGATGAGAGTGGTAAGTAGATTTTATAAGCTGTAATGGGCAAAGATCGAAGGAGAGCTGTTTCACGGGAAGAGCGCGTATCTGGACTAAATCACTCATCCCTGTTCTGTATCTGCTTTCGCCGGCGGTGAGATGATTGATGTTGCTTGGTATAGAGTGTTTCTGGATTTCAACATTGAGTTTGCAGGGAGGCGTCCTATTCATCGAGTGCTTTTTACCTTCGCACACTTGTTTGATTGAGCTATGCAAGGCGTTGTACATATAGTCTTTGTTCATGGAATGAGATGGTGACTATCGACGGCGTTGCATCTTAGAGCACCCATCGGCCTTCCACATGCATTATTAGCTCTAATATCTGCCTGCTTGTTTAAGGTCCGTAGAATATGGTAGAACTTTATATCTTCAAAGTTTCGAAGGAGGATTTTGTTTCGGTTTATGATCTGTTGAAGATTGCAATTAGGTGAACTCTGATTTTGGACCATTAGGCGGGTGATTATTGCAGAATCCCCAAATATCATAGCCCTTCTAATTCCCAAATTTTTTAGTTGAAGAAGTCCTTGATATAAGGCCAATGCCTCAGCATTATTATTTGTTATTTTTCCTAAACTCCATTCATAATTGCAGATGATGTCCCCTGTTTCATCCACAATTATTCCTCCCGCTCTAGCTTGGCCTGGGTTCGATTTTGAAGCTCCATCAAAATAGAGCGATTTACAATTGTTGCTCTGAGTCCAATTCTTAAAGTCCTGTTCTGAGAATCTGATTTCCCAAGTTCTGGTTTGAGTTTGTTGTAGTCTACCTTTCACTGGATTCCCCTGATTTTGGCCTTACCTTTCCAAAATGTAGCTGATGATGGTTCTTTCCTCCACTGTAGAATCTTTTGCTTGGATTTTCCCTGTGGATTTGACTGCTATTGCCTCCTGAGCCAGGATGTGCGCTTTGCTACATGTGATTCAAGCATTGGGCTCTTTATCTTGGAAGA
Organism: Pinus taeda; assembly: GCA_000404065.3. Classification (NCBI taxonomy): domain Eukaryota; kingdom Viridiplantae; phylum Streptophyta; class Pinopsida; order Pinales; family Pinaceae; genus Pinus; species Pinus taeda. The sequence continues at coordinate 119,442 of APFE030965084.1, read as the reverse complement.
TTTTTTTTGTTTCTGGACAGCCATATTCTCCATAGCAGTGTATGTGGAATGGAGTCCCAAACTCTTTTCACAAGTCTGCTCCGTTTTTCTCTCCAAGGGCAGCTTTTCTTCCACGCATAAATTGCCTCAGCTATGCTTTGCTGAGGTTGCCAAGCTATATTGCCAAAGGAAGACATTTGTATCCAACATCTTCTGGCAAAGGGACAGTCTAGAAATAGGTGGAACATTGTTTCCTCAGCTGTACAACAGTTAGGACATCTAGATGGACCATTGATCCCTCTCTTGCTTAGATTCTCTACGGTAAGAACTTTGCCTTTTAATAGCAGCCATGTGAAAAATTTTATTTTTGGTATAACCTCTGACTTCCAAATTATTTTCCAATGGTTCCACAGGGGCATCTAGAAGGCGTTGTTGCAAATATGATGGTGGCCTGACTTTATGGTGTAGATTGATCCTAAGGGATCCCAGCGGAGGCCATCGATTTCATCTTTTTTGACTGGTGCTCTATTGTGGAGATGTGCTTTGAAGGCGTTGAAGCTGGCTTCCAGGGATGCCGGGATATCCGGGAAGGCCCAGCCCGTCCAGGTATGAGAGTCTGGATCCCAATTCGAGATTTTCCCAAGCCTATGGATGCCTTTGCTGTTAAGTAGGAGAATGATGGGGATAGCTTCTTCAATGGTGTTCAAAGGCTAAAGCCCCATAATCTTATCTGTGGAAAAATTAATTCTGTCCCCTCCCCCAGGGATTTTCGAAGTGTTTTGCTTGAGGATTTGAACAGCTTTCTTACATAGATGCCAAATTTTGGAGGAGTCTCTGTTGGGGATGTTGTCATCAAGAAGCCTTTGTCTGGGTTTGTTGAGATATTTGGTTTCCATGACTTGTTTCCACCATGCTGTGGGTCCAGTGATTAGCCTCCAAACCATTTTAATCCCAAAAGCAAGGTTGAGAATTTTTGGGGCTCTTATTCCAAGCCCCCCTCTATCCTGAGATTGAATTACATTTTTCCAGTTTACCAAGTTGAATCTGCTCTTTTCTTTTTCCCCCCTTGCCACAGAAAGTGTCAAAGGGCGACTTCCAATTTATGATGAAAGGTTACATGAGCTTGATAGAGAGTAAATCGATAGAGAGGAAGGGAAGTTATACCTGATTTGAGAAGAATAAGCCTGCCCGCCGGGTTGAGCCAATGTGTTCCCCATTGCTGAACTTTCCTTTTGACTTTGTCTATAATATCATTCCATGTCTCTGCTTTTAGAGGCCCCAGGCTCACAGGCATCCCTAAGTAGGAGAAATGCTCCCATTTCATTTTGTATGTGACTCCAAAAATATTAGCGATACTGTGGGCCACTTGATTGGTGATGTTCCAACCATATACACAGCTTTTGTGGAAATTAACAGCTCTCCCTGAGTAGTCCATGTATTGGTCGAGGAGAGTCTTGAAACGCCTTGCTATGGTGGTCGAGGCTCCCCCAATCAAAAGGGTATCGTCAGCAAATTGAGAATGGTTGATGTTTTTTACTCCATTCCCATATTTAATTCCAGTTATGAGGCCAACTCTTCTGTTATGGTCTAGGGCTTTGTTGAAAGACTCTGCCATAAGAATGAAGAGGTAAGGGGATAGAGGACAGCCTTGTCTTAGTCCTCTAGAAGATTGAAAAGCTTCACAAGGGAGACCATTAATCAAAGGGGATATAAGGACCAGATATACAAGCAGCTATGGTGTTGATGAATGAGGAATCAAAGCCCATTTTTTTTAGAACAGCAAACAAAAATGAGTGCCTTACCCGGTCAAAGGCATTAGCCAAATCAAGTTTGAGCACAAATTCTTTTTCTTGTCTTGATAGACTTGAATGAATGACTTCTTGGACCAAGATTATGGAGTCATGAATTTGTCTATTGGACAAAAATCCCCCTTGATTTTTAGATATCAAGGACGGGAGGAGTGGCTTAAGTCTTGTAGCTATGATTTTCGTGAATATCTTGTAAGAAGAGTTACATAAGGATATTGGCCGAAATCTAGAGAATGAGGTGGGTCTATTTTCTTTGGGGATGAGAGCGAGGAAGGTAGAGTTGGTAAAGCCTCCCATTTTTCCTTTCCTTTGTACCCCTCTTAGCATTTTTGCAAGATCCTTTTTAATCAGCTGCAATATTCCCTATAGAAACTGATAGGAAATCCGTCTGGCCCAGGTGATTTATCTGGCTGCAATGTCCAGATTTCTTTGCTAATCTCTTCCTCTTCGATTTCACGATTTAATGCATCGTTTAATTCCTGAGTAATGCCTTTAGGGAGATATTGAAGCAGATCTGAGTAATATTCCTCTTCTTGGCTTTCAGTTAGAAGGTTCCTGAAGTGGGAGGAGGCAGCCTTTTTGATATCTTCTTGGTTATTATGTTTGTTGCCTTCACTGTCAATAATGGAGCTGACGCTGTTCCTTGTTCTTCTGGCAGTAGCTTGTTTATGGAAATATGCAGTATTTTTGTCCCCTTCTTTCATCCATAATTGCCGAGATTTGACCCTCCATTTAATCTCTTCTTCTCTGCTAATATACATAAGTTGTCCCTGAAGATCACATTCCTGAGTTTTGAATTGATGGGAGAGCCCTTGGTCTTCTATTTGAGTCTGCACTTCTTCCAGAGTTTGCTTTATTTATTTTTTGTTTCTTCTGGCTCCTGATAACTATTTTTGGCCCAGTCCTTGAGCGCTCTTCTAGTGTTCCTGATTTTTGTTTCCCAAATGTAGCTGGGTGACCCCTCTACGTGTTGTTTCCAGACCGTTTCTATAATTGCTCCAGCTGAAGAATTGTGGATCCATAACGGGCTGAACTTGAAGGGAATCGGGCCTAGGTGGTGGTGAGGTTCCATCGTGAGAAGGATGGGATAGTGATCAGAGGCGGAGGAGCTGAGAATGTTAGTATAACCAACAGCAAAGGTGGATAGGAGAGATATATTTACCAAAAATCTATCCAGGAGCTCCATAATGTTGCTCGCTCCCAATCTTCGATTGCTCCATGTATATTTTCGATTTTTGGGAATGATGTTCACCATTTTGTTCTCCTGCATTATTTCCTCCAGCGGGCTTCTGAAGGGATCATGCATGAAGTTACCGCCTCTTTTTTCGTTCGCATGGAGAATTAGATTGAAGTCTCCAGCTATTATGATATTGGAAGTATGTTCATTGTCAATGCTTTCCTTTAATTCTTTCCATCACAGCTCCTTTTCCCTGTATTGGTTGGGCACATAAACATTATATATGGTGAGACTTCGGTCCTCCTTCTTGCTGTCCAATTTGGTCCTTATCCAATTTTAATTGATTGTGGCTGAATCACAGTTCCATTGCTAACTGTTCCAAATAGTTACTATTCCTCCTGATGGTCCTCTGGAGCTACTGACGGCACCTAAATATTGCCTTTGAGCATCAATGATTTTTTTCATTTCTTGTTGATTTTGTTTGGTGTCTTGGACCAGCAGAATTTCAGGTCTTTCATTGTAAAGAAGATCTCTCAGGGCTGTTATTTTGGAGGGGTGCCCCAGACCCCTACTGTTCCATGAGAGGACTTTCATCATGAGGCATTCGGGCGGGGAGGTGCTCGCCTCTCAAGATCCTTCCCTGCTGTTTCTTTTTCCTGATGTCCGATTGTGAAGGATTCCATTGGAGTTTGGAAACCCAGTGCTATGTCCTTCTGAGTACTTTCTTCTCAGTGTTGCTTGGTTGATTTCCTTCTTGGGCCGGGCTTTTTATGGAAATCACTTGAGGTTCCCATCTCTTTAGAGGAGCTTCTGGTGGATCTGGAAGGAGGGGCCTCTACAGAGGGTTGAGAGGAGGTCAAAGGGAGAACATAAAATTGGTTTAATTGTGAATAAGATAGGTCAAAGAAATTTTTACCAATTTATTATATTCATTTAGTAAACATATTGATTTAATGGGATTTGAAATTCGGCCAAAATTAAGTGGTATATAGTTGTTATTTGTTTCTTAAAAACATTTCATCATTATTGTGATATATTAAAAGAATTAATAATTATGTTTTGAAATGTAGTTGTAAAATGTAGGTTTAGGGGAGTTTGTTTCAAGAATATTAAAATTTATTATTTAATATACATTTTAATTTAAAAAATTAAAAATATATATATAAATGTATTTATTTAAAATAGTTACTTGTACTATATAGTTGTTTTGATGATTTTTATTTTAAATGTGTATAATTATATTAAGTTAAATATAGAATTGTTAACAATTTAGTGATGATAATTATAAACTTTAAATATATTTTAATTTTAAAATTTTTATCTATTATGGAGATTACAAATATTAAACATTTTTTTTTTATGTTAATTTTACATTATTTTTTAATACTATAATTATTATGGCACTTTGAATAAAGATATTGTATCAATTAGTTATCAATAAGATATCTCACTTCAATTATGGGATGCCTAAAAACAAAATAAAAAAAATGGACTGATGTACTCTTAAATTTAAATTAATATAAAAAATATTTTGCCACAATTGAATAAGGAAATGTATCAATTATTTAATTATGAAATATCTCACTCAATTATGAAATGCAATAAAAACAAAAACAAAAAATGATGTGACCTATGTACTATTGGATTTTAATTAATATAAAAATTATTTTGCCACCTTTGAATAAAGAAATGTATAAATTAATTAATTATGAGATGTCTCACTCAATTATAGAATGCAATAAAAATAAAAACAAAACATGATATGACTCATGTACTCTTGGCTCGTTATTTGAGACATTACATGTGCAAATTGACAACCACCAACATGAGAGATAAATGTCAATAAAATAAATTGCAAAAAATAGAAAAATAATTTTAAAAGTTACACTTTGTTAAATTGAAAAATATTTCTCTTGTTTAACTAAATTAACAATTATTCAACAAATACCCAATACATAATCCCCTAAGAGCAAAAACGATAAATTTTTTATTTAAAGACAGAGATAATAAGAATTTTATTTAAATATATTATTTAAGAAGAAATAGCATTTATCAACTTATTCATTTTCACAAACCAGAATAAATTTGAAAACAAATATCCTTCGCAACATATTTATTAAATATATTTAACTAATAAAAATAATTTAATCATCTATTTCATCCCTTACTCACCAATAATATTTAGAAACAATTATATTTAATTTACTCAATAAAAATGATTAATAATGAAACTTATAGTCTAATTAATAACAAAATGATTTTTTCCACAATATTTTTTCTCTCGCTAATTTAAATTGAAATTATGAAACTTGTAGCCTAATTGATAGATGAAATGGGTTTTTTTCACAATATTTTTTTGTGGTTAATTTTAACTAAAATTTCGCTGAGATTTTTAAAATTTGTGTTTAAGTTGTTTAATTTGTAGAATTTAAATGTCCTAGTGGTTTTTCAAGGTATTAAATCCATTTATGCATTTAGAAATGTATTTTGAATAACAAAAATCATGATCTTGCTTGAAATTATATAACAAGATTATAGTGAAAAATGTTATTTAGTATATTAGTTATATTGGGCCAATAATAAAATTTGTACGACTTCATTTATAACCAGATTCATCTTAACTCTGGGTCGATCAAGCTCCGAACGAGATTAAATTCCTCAAAATGCAAACATCCTTTTTTAGTGTGAAACTTGAGGAAAGTTTTGCACTTCGAGTTATTTGATCCCTCATACTCTAACATAGTCTAACTTATAGATGAAATAGCCTTTTTCACTGGAATCCGACGATACAATTTCAAGCAATAAAATGATTTTTTGTTCCCTAAAGTATATTTTTGAATACATAAATAGATTCAACACCCTAAAAAAACCCAGGGCACTCGAATTCTATAGATTAAACAGCGTAAACTCAGGTTTTAAAATTCTCTCTATATATATAGTCTAACTAATAGATGAAATGGCCATTTTCAAGTATTTTTTCTGGTTAATTTTGTTCAAAATCCTATACATATTTTTAGAAATCATAAGTTTAAGTTGTTTAATTTGCAAAGATCTAGTGCCTATAGGCGTTTTTAGAGTGTTGAATCTATTTATGTATTAAAAAGTGTATTTTAAACAACAATAAACCACAAACTTACTAGAGATTATATTGCTAGGTTCCTATGAGAAAGTTATTTCATCTATTAGTTAGACCATATATATATGAATGTGTGTTATTTTAAATAATTATATTTTAATTTTTTAAAGTCAAAATGTTTAGATAACATAATATGACATTACAACATCTCATACAGTCATGCAATAAAAATATCCATAATAATTTAATATTTCTAAATTTCGTTCCTACCACAATATTCAATATGTGATAAATGTTTCTTAAATAAATTTGTGTAAATAATTTTTTTTTTTAATTAGAATTTAGAATTTGCTTCGTACTTTGCTCCTATATAGATTTTGTTTATATTTTTGAAAATATAAAATTTATACCACATAGTTTTTTCTCTTTTTCATTAATAAGGCATTTGTACCTAACTTTCAAAATCTAAAAGTTTTTTTTTTTCAATATTTGTAAAATAATTCGAAAATCTATAATTCTCACTCCATTTATTAACCATTTTAAGGTTTCAATTAAAAAGTTTATTCAATATTATTGTTTGAGTTATTGAAAATGTTTTATATTCGAATAGAAAATTCTGGTACAGTTTTTGTCTATTTAGTTTTAAATTTTATAGAATATTTTGTAATTTTGAAAATATCTCAGTTATTTGAGGTTTTAAAATTGTAGGTAGAAAGTTTATGATAGTGTGTTTAATTTTTTAATGTTTTGAATATTTTTGGAAAATTTTGAAAATATCTTTTTCTTTTTTATTGAGATAGGAAATTTATATGGTAGATAATTTTAGTTTTAATTATGTTTTTTTTGCTAGTTTATGTGATTTTTGAGATGGATGAAATCACTAATTAGTGGCTTGCGGATATGCAATTTAGGGGTATCTAAGTTATCAAAATCACATGGGGATCTCTCTCCACTTGGGCCACACCAACCCTTAGCATGATTGGATATTTTCCCATGGAGTTTTGAACCAGTGATCTTTACACCACAAAGTGCCTCAACATAATACCCTATCATCATCTGCTCTATCCCCCGTAGGTTAGTTTTAATATTAAAAAAAAAAAAAAAAAAATTCAAATGAAATTGGAATTTTATATAATAAAATTAAAATTTTCTTTAAACATTAATAATTTAAATACAAATCCTTAATGGGGGTGCATGTTCCAAGGAATACAGGGGTGGAGGTGGATGCCAACCACCTAGATAAGCCCCATGACTTTTAACATTTGAGTGGCATGGCATCATCTTTACATGCAGAAGCATGTGGAGGTGATAGAAGACGGTAAGCACTCCATGGGTTATTTAATGGTTGTCCTGGTATCGATTAGATCCCTTGCGCTGTGGTACAATGGTGATTTTGGTTGCTGGTTTAGGGAGTTTCTACTTGGTATGGGATGGGTCAGGGTGAGAGCTTGTTGGGTTGAGGGTGAGCAGGAGGTGGCAAGCTCTAGCACTAGTTGTTCGCATGTTCTCAGGGTGAAAGTTGAACACACTAGTTGGGGTGCCATAGGAGGAGAAATGTTGGCCTTAAAACTTCTTATTAGGGATCTAAGGATAGAAGGTCACTAACATGGATCACTCGTGGTAATTTCTAACCAGAGCTCGGTCAACACCCCTGTTAGCTTAACTGTTGACTCTGATCTTATGTTTCAGACCATCATCGCTTGTGTTGAGGTAATTTCCTACACCTAGTTTCTTGCATTGTGTTTTATTGTTTCAGAGGTTTGTGGTGGTTGTTGCATAAACCAAGTGTGTTGGTTAGGAGTTGAGGGTCTGGTTAGATATAATTGGGCATGCGTGTTTTGTTTCAATGGTATGCAAGTTCTGGTTTATAATTAAGAAGAGGCCAAGCAATGTAATTCCACCCTGCTACACCCTCTGTCTGATCAGACTTTCCCTTTGGCATGTGTTGGTGAACCCCTTTGGCTTCTCAAGGGGTGGGTTGTGAAGCGGAAGTCACTGTATTGTTAGGTTTTGAGTTTGTTGGTTCTTTACCCATGTTGTATATTTTTATGGTGCTATGAGTCCTTGGCCTAGGTGAAGGAAAATTGGCTACACAAGCCTTTTGGGGAGAGATCTATGCTCTGCCAATGGGGTCAGGTGAGGAGAGGAGTGAGTCAAACGAGCCAGTTGGATGGCCATGAAGTTGGGGAGCGAGACTTGGGTGAAGCAGTGAAGCCTAACCTTGTGTTGTCTGTGGGTTTAGTCGAATTGTCTCTCCCCTTGGATCTTTTTGATGACCAACTCAAGAAAATTACAACCATTTTAGAGAAACTCATCCATGATCGACATGAAGATAGGAATGTCATAATTGAGTTCATGAATGTGCTACAAATTCATTAATGGAGAATGTAGGATAGGTTGGATACTCTGGTAAGAAGGCATAGAAGATTGATGAATAAATTGGAAAGGGTGGAAGCTCAACTTGAGCATATGAAGGCTCATGTCCATTTCTCTTTCAACCACCCTACTCGCCTGGTACTGTGCCAAAGGACCCAACTCCAGGTAACTCTTTAGACCCTTGATGGTAATCGATTATTTCTTCATCTTATATGTCTACTAGTCTTATTGGTATTTTTATTTTTAGATGTACAAAACTCTTATTTTATGTTTTAGTAACTTTCTCCTTACCAACAAATCTAGTAGAAGTGAGGTAGGAAGAAATTTACAGAAATATAACCAACAATGTAATATTTTCATGAACTAATAGAAGCACTTAGAATTACAAACAAAAATATAAAATTTAAATATTATTAAATACTAATTTATATACCACATAATAAGTTATCATCAATTAAGTGTATTTTGAAGAATGATTGTTACCCTACTTACCTAGATTCAAGTCTAATAAGAGATATATTAAGCTCGTAATAAATATTTTATTTTAATGAGTTTAAACCTTTGGATTATTTAAACTATTAATTTACCAATATATTAGTGTTGTTAAATAAAACGGTGATTATGAATTAATGTGCTTTGACGCAATACCTTTTCTTAATTAAAAACCTTCATATTCCCTTTTGATTTGGATCCATATACAATATAATGACATATTGTAAAGGACCTTTTAAATAATGTCTAATAACATTATAGAACTAATACTCGACATTCCCATCCAAATCTCCCGTCTCATGTTTTGGGATTGTAATCCCCTTCTTACACTGGAAGCTTGAAAAATTTGGGTCCTTGTAGCTGATCCTTATCCCCTTTCCGACTTCCTCCTCAAATGTATAAAAGAAGTAGGATCACTTGACATCCAATCCTCAAACCTTCTACTACTTGGAGAAACAATAGAGTGGGGAAACTAGAATAATGAGGATGGACAAATTCTCACTCTCAGATAAATTTTTGGAGGAAAATATCATAATTCACCAATAGGTCTCATCCAGGTGAGACTTTGATCATTGTCTTATACAATAATTCATCAACTTACATGATCGCTAAGTAAGAGAACAAAACAATAATTCATCAACTTACATGATCTTTAAGAGAACCATTAGTAAATGTGGACATCAAGTAATATCAATGACATTTATACAAATAGAGTTTCATAGTTGTTTTTTAATAAATATCCTCATCAAATAATGTTAGAAATATTAGTTTATAAGATTGATTTATAACATTTTATTGGTTGAGAGGTGTTCTACACCGTAATTTGAGGAGATGATGCATTAACCATAAAAGTATTCGAGCATGAGAGAGCTAAAAACAATAATAATAAAATATAAGTTAGCTTTAATTGTGTTAGGATATTCCGACACATAGGAATAGTTAAGTATAACTTGGTCTAGTATAGAGTTAGGTAAAGTGTGTTTCTTTACTATGTACTTTTGTAACTTACAATCCGACGGTCACGATATGTAGTGATCCGACGGTTCATTCTCTCCTCGGTATTACCGACACTTGATCCGTGGCTTGACACCCGATTGGTTCATGAATTCTATTTAAAGCGCATGGAGGGTCATTTGTAGGTTAACCGTGCATGAGAGAAGCTTATGTAAATTTTCATTCTTTTATTAATAAATTGCCTGTAGTAGCCACGTTGGCGCAGGCCGTGGACTGTTTCCCTCTCTGAGGGTTTTAACCACGTCAAAATACTGGTGTATTGATCTGTGATCTATTTTGTGAGCAGTGTCCTTTTGGTATTCTGTCTGAGGAACTTACCCTGTAAATTCCTACATGGTATCAGAGCTATTTGAGGGCCACGTCCGTTGGTGATCCAAATCTGAAACCGGTAGAACTGCATGCGGCTGTCGTTTCCTAGATCTACTATTTCTGACTGCTTTCGGGCCTAGGGGACTGCTCTGTTGTGTTCGGAGCATCTGTTCCAGTGAGGAACCCCTTTCGTTTCACGCGAAAAGGTTTCCGGTAGCCCTATCTGCGTCATTTTTAAGATCTGGAGGTATACAGTCTTTATTTGCAGTTTACCGTTATTTTCTCTCTGCTTATTGCGGTTTCGGTTTATTTAGTTTTTTTTAACCAGATCTATACCTTTGATTTCTGCGTATGCTCTTTGCCCTGCAACTCTGTGCGATCTGGGCAAATCAGAAACAGAAAGGAAGGATTTTTTTCTCATGCGTATGCTCTTTTCCCTGCACCTTAGTGTGATCTCGGAAAATCAGAAACATTGAGAAAAAATATTTAGTTTTTCGGCTAAAGCTAACTTTGAGCCACAAGGTTCAATTTTTTTTAAATATTTAGTTTTTTGGGTAAAGCTAACTTCGAGCCATAAGGTTCGTTTTTCTTTGCATGTCCGTGTTGGGTTTTGTGTTTTGTGTTTTGTAGGGAAAAAGAGGTTTCTCAAGGCAAGCACGCAACCCAAAACCCCCCCCTCTCTCTCTCTCTCTCTTTTTCAAATTTTTTGTATAGATCAATTGGTTCAAAGCTATTTTAAGAGAGTAGAGGTCTTGGGTTCAAATCTCCATTTTGTGGGGGCGTTTTTT
>APFE030965084.1:58727-98820 GCA_000404065.3 Pinus taeda | reverse complement strand
TGTAACAAAATTGAAAAAGACATAATACGCAGACACACAGAAAAACACAACGCGTATCTATTATAAATAACACAGCATGGTTACAATTCTAAGGCATTTCAGCCTTAGGAACAGACTCCTTCTCGACTACATATTTTTATGCTCCATATCACTCACTCTATATTACCTTGAACACACAGGTTCAACACATATATATAAGAAACATTGTTGGATCAGATCACAGAAGGATCCAATCGATCCTCTAGCCAAAAGCCCGAAAGTTGTCACTCCGTAATGCATGCATATGTGGCAGATTACAATTAAATCAAATCTTCGAGACTTATCCATTCTATCTTTTAAAATCTTTAAATCCGTTTAAAAACATATTTTTCCCTGTTTTGCTCCCCTGGTCCACATGCTTCTCTTTGCTCTGCTTTGGATTCCTCCCTTTGTCTAAGGGTGTTGGATGCTCCTGCATCCGACTCCCAAGGCACAAAAATTTATGACCTCCTAGTCATATGCTTCTCCTTGTCCTTAGCAATTCTACCCACCGCATTCTTCAGTGGAACTACCTTCATGGTCTTCTGTGAGTTGAAACCAAACCTCTGCCTTGACAGTCTCCTTCTGCTACATGATACCTCACCAAGCTCTCCTCACTCAGTCTTTTGGCGTCCTTCAAGTTCTCTCCTCTGGAACCATATGAGCACACCTTTCTCTAGGTTTGCAACATTCTTCTCACCTTCGGTTGTCATTCTCTGTGCAATAGTAAGACCATAACTCTCCAACTCTATCAACTGTATCTCCTGCTCTTTCTTTCTCTCTGGAATCCTTCTCCTCGCAGGAAAACTTTCCCTACTCTGATACTAAATGATGGAAAGGAGACTTTGGGGGGATGGAAAGGAGATTTTGGAGGTTAATCAAAATCTCATTTCCTTAAAAAATCAATCTTGAGGCCCATGGGTTATGGCCGACTAAGCCTATCGGAAGCGTTCTAGGCTTTAAGCCTTTTTAACCATCGACTTACATTCAAATATCGAGAGCTTTAAATAATGCTTTTAGCCCTTAAGCTCCTCGACAACACATATATCGGGTTACATGGGATAACAAAGAACCCACTTTGAACCCTTTGTTTGGATCTCAAACACTATAAGCCTATGACTAGAACTGTCGGCGGGTCCGCTCCTTCTTAACATTCTGCAGTGCCGATCTCCATTTCCCAATCTTTGATCCCGAAACCTAATCGCTGATCGACTCTGACGCTAATTACCTGATCACTGATTTGTTTATCAGTGATATCACCATCGGAATATCGGCCATCGCTCTTCCGTCCACCTTTGACCTCTTCGACATGCGATCACTGATCGCATATGTACCGTCGATCTTGAGCCTCGATCCGATGGTTGTGATTTAAATCGCATTTCGTTAGCACCACTTCTCATTAGCCGGTTCCGATAACACCTTAGAGGTTCCTCCGATGCAATAAAGGTTGATCTGGGTCATTGATCATTCGATCCAACAACTCCTATGGATTCTCAGCTATTCCTCCTTAACTTAGTACCGATTGTCTTTTTGGGGGATTTCTGCGTTAAACGTAGTTCCACCACAGTCTCTGCCATTCACGCATAGCTTCTATTTGTATCTCTGGGTCGCCATCGATCCTTCTCGTGATCGATAGTTGATCAACCTGCAACATATGAACATATTCATAAACACTGGCTTCAAGCCATTTACGCATATTCATGGGTATATACAGCATAACTGAAATATATATGCGCGCAGAAATCCATAAACACATAAACACATAGTTTCAACATTTAAACACATTTATATATTATTATATATAGAATGGTATATAAGCTAAAGCATTTTAGCCTTAGCACGACTCTCTCTTGACTACATTGTGGTCATTTTCTATTACATGAGTTATATTCTATATTATTCTCTATCTATTGAACACACAAGTTCAACACACATATATATATGGAAGCATTGTTGGATTGGATCATGGAAGGATCCGATCAATCCTCCAACAAAAAGTCCCTAAAGCTCTCATACGCATGCATGCATATAACACATGGTAGATTACATTGATAAGTCTCCTTGAGACTTTATCCATTCTTTTTCCTGTTTTAAATCTATTTTAAAACAGATTTATCCTTGTTTTCCTCCCTTGGTCCACGTCTCCTCTTCGCTTCGCTTTGGATTCCTCCCTTTGACTAAGGGTGTCGGATGCTCCAGCATCAAACTTCCAAGGCACAAAAATTTATGACCTCTTGGTCATATGCTTCTCCTTATCCTTAGCAATTCTACCCACTGTATTTCTTCAATGGAACTACCTTCATGGTATTCTGTGAGCTGCAACCAAACCTCTGCAGTAACAGTCTCCTTCTGCTACATGATACCTCACCAAGCTCTCCTCACTCAGTCTTTTGGCATCCTTCAGGTTCTCTCGTCTGGAACCATATGAGCACACCTTGCTCTAGGTTTGTTGCAATCTTCTCACCTTCCGCTATCGTTCTCTGGGCGACACTAAGACCATAACTCTCCAGCTTTATCAACTGTACCTCCTGCTTCTTCTTCTTTCTCTCTGGAATCCTTCTCTTTGCAGGAAAACTTTCCCTCCTCTGATACCAAATGATGGGAAGGAGATTTTGGGGGTTAATCAAAATCCTTTTCCTTAAAGAATTCAATCTAGAGGCATGTGGGTTATGGCCCACAAAGCCTATCAGAAGCATATTGAGGTTATAAGCCTTTGAAACCATGGACTTACATTAGAATCGGAGCCACCACATATATTGGCCTTTATTAACATCTATCGAGAGCTTACACATGCCTTTAGACCTTAAACCTCGCGTCCATACATTAATCGCAATACAATGGATTAACGAGAAAAGCTCTGCCCCCACATATATGTTGGATTTCAAATATCATAAATCAATATTTATAAAATCGGTGGGTGAGATTTTGGGGGTTAATTGAAATCTCATTTCCTTAAAAAAATAAATCTTGAGGCCTGTGGGTTATGGCCCACTAAGCCTATCGGAAGCGTTCCAGGCTTTAAGCCTTTTTAACCATGGACTTACATTCAACTATTGGGAGCTTTAAACAATGCTTTTAGCCCTTAAAGTCCTCGGGGACACATATATCGGGTTACACGGGATAACAAAGAACCCGCTTTGAACCCTTTGTTCGGATCTCAAACACTATAAGCCTGCGACTAGAACTGTCAGCGGGTCCGCTCCTTCTTAACATTCTTCAGTGTCGATCTCCATTTCCCGATCTCTGATCCTAAAACCCAATTGTCGATCAGCTCCAACGCCGATTACCTAATCGTCGATTTTTTTATTGGCGATATTTCCATCGGCGTATCGGCCATCACTCTTCCGTTTGCTTTTGACCTCTCCGACATGCGGTCGCCGGTTGCATCTGCACTGTCGATCTTGAGCCTCAATCTGACATTTGTGCTTTAAATCACATTTCGCTATTGCCACTTCTCATTAGCCGGTTCCAATAACACCCGAGAGGCTCCACCGATGCGATAAAGGTTGATCTGGACCATTGATCATTCGATCCAACGACTCCTGTGTGTTCTTGCCATTTTCCTCCTTGATGTAATTTTGCTTGCTGACGAAGGATTTCTGTATTAAACACAGTTCTCTGCCACAGTCTCTCAAACATGCATAGTTCCATTAATATCTTGGGATTGCCATCACGCCTGGTGGTCAATCAACATGCATACAAAATGGGAATTGAACCTGTGGCACACACACACACACACACACATATATATATAACAAAATTGAAAAAGACATAATACGCAGACACACGGGAAAACACAGAACGCATGTCTATTATAAATAACACAGCATGGTTACAATTCTAAGGCATTTCAGCCTTAGGAATAGACTCCCTCTCGACTACATCTTTTTCTGCTCTATATCACTCACTCTATATTACCTTGAACACGTAGGTTCAACACACACACACATATATATATATAAGAAACATTGTTGGATCGGATCACCAAAGGATCTGATCGATCCTCTAACCAAAAGCACGAAAGCTCTCGCTCCATAATGCATGCATATGTCGCAGATTACAATTAAATCAAATCTTCGAGACTTATCCATTCCATCTTTTAAAATATTTAAATCTGTTTTAAAACAGATTTTTCCCTGTTTTGCTCCCATGGTCCATGCGCACCTCTTTGCTCCGCTTTGGATTCCTCCCTTTGTCTAAGGGTGTTGGATGCTCCTACCTCAAAAGGCTAGCAAAGGAGCCACTGCAGAAGACATGGGCACAACACTAGAGAGCACAAGGAGGAGACCAATGAAACGTGCCAAAGGCTTAACCGAAATCCACTCTAACGCATTAGAGAGGGGAAGGAAACCATTAACTTCCTAAGCAAAGATAGGAGGAATGTTCTCCTAATCAAAGATAGGAAGAATGTTCTCTCTACAAGGAAGTGGCTTAATGAAGAAAGAAGCTCTCATCAAATCGAAGACTAGCAAAGCGTAGAGACCCACAAATAGAGAAAGAATATAGCATCAAACATGCATGTTGGAGTAAGCTTATTAATGTCATCCATAAAACAAATCTATGTTGAAAGTTATAGTATGTGAAACTTCAAAAAAATGTTTTTTAAATATAATTTTATAATATATTAATAATTAAATTAAATTTACCAATAATACATTATTACAAATTTTAAATATTTTAGTTTTTCTTCAATTAAATATAAATATCGCATTAACATATTTCTCAACAATAAACATAAAAAAAAACCTTATTTTTAATTTCACTTATATTAATCTGAAAATTAATATAACCCAATTATACTAAAAATTTGTACAAAATAGCACCAAACTACAAAATACCCGTTACTTATAGCATAACAAAATAATTGATTATTATTTTAGTTTAAACAATAACTTAATATATGCTCTGGCCTAAATGGAAAGAGAAAACATCACAATGTGTTACGGGATCGTGAAACAATCAAATTGACATATGAACAAGATGAGCTGCATGGCAGCAAGTCCCTGCCATGAGATCTCAGACAGTCCAGCAATTTCAGTGCAGAGAAATTATAGCTTTAAGCATGCCGAATCTGTTTAAATCTGCCCCAGGTGTTGCTCAGCCTGACAATGCACCTGCACCTGCACCTGCATTGAATACTTTTGCAGAGAACGGAGTTGCTAAAGAAAGGAACTGAAGATGGGCTCATGAGAAAGCAAATGCCTTCAACTGCCATGGGACCATTAGATTTTATGTAAATTTGACAATGCACCTGCACCTGCACCTGCATTGAAGACTTCTGCAAAGAACAGAGTTGCTAAAGCAACTGCAAAAGCGGAATTAAGCTCTTGGCAAGTTAAGCTGACGATTTTCGGAATGTCCAGGCCAGTTTTTTCCTTTTCTTGGATGCGTAGGCGTGAAAGCAGGGAAATGCGTTAATGCACCTGCACCTGCATTGAATACTTTTGCAGAGAACGAGTTGCTAAAGAAAGGAACTGAAGATGGGCTCATGAGAAAGCAAATGCCTTCAACTGCCATGGGACCATTAGATTTTATGTAAATTTGACAATGCACTTGCACCTGCACCTGCATTGAAGACTTCTACAGAGAACAGAGTTGCTAAAGCAACTGCAAAAGCGGAATTAAGCTCTTGGCAAGTTAAGCTGACGATTTTCGGAATGTCCAAGCCAGTTTTTTCCTTTTCTTGGATGCGTAGGCGTGAAAGCAAGGAAATGCGTTAAATCCCATTGCCGAGAAGTATCCTTTCATGAATGTCAAGATCTGGACAGCAGAGAGCCGAGAGTGATCTTGCACAAAGAAACCAAGGCGTGTTAACAGAGAGCTGAGACTCATCTTGCATAAAGAAATTTGGGCATGTTAGTTAATATGAGAACATTTATCTGGAGGATCCATGTTCATGAAGTATTTCTTGTGCTTATTGGAGGATCTAGTTTGCAGTGATAGAAATCACAACACTGAAATTATAGCTTTAAGCATGCCGAATCTGTTTAAATCTGCCCCACCCTGCATTGAATACTTTTGCAGAGAACGGAGTTGCTAAAGAAAGGAACTGAAGATGGGCTCATGAGAAAGAAAATGCCTTCAACTGCCATGGGACCATTAGATTTTATGTAAATTTGACAATGCACCTGCACCTGCACCTGCATTGAAGACTTCTGCAGAGAACAGAGTTGCTAAAGCAACTGCAAAAGCGGAATTAAGCTCTTGGCAAGTTAACCTGACGATTTTCGGAATGTCCAGGCCAGTTTTTTCCTTTTCTTGGATGCGTAGGCATGAAAGCAAGGAAATGCGTTAAATCCCATTGCCGAGAAGTATCCTTTCATGAATGTCAAGATCTGGACAGCAGAGAGCCGAGAGTGATCTTGCACAAAGAAACCAGGGCGTGTTAACAGAGAGCTGAGACTCATCTTGCATAAAGAAATTTGGGCATGTTAGTTAATATGAGAACATTTATCTGGAGGATCCATGTTCATGAAGTATTTCTTGTGCTTATTGGAGGATTGTTCTTATTGGAGGATCTAGTTTGCAGTTATAGAAATCACAACAAATCGATTTCGTGCAGAACTGTGGGAAGGTCAAAATCTCTGGAACAAAGACCAAAGTCAAATATGAACCATATGGGGGGTTAGAAGGAGGAGATCAGTTTTAGGTTGGGTCGAAAAAGTCTCATACTTCCCAGTGCAGTCCTCCATAGTGAATCTGCTTAGACTGTTTGTTGTTTTGATTTAGTTTTGGTAATATTGAAATTGTGAGTAGATGGTACAATCAATCAACAAGGTGTAGATATTCTTCTAGTTACTTTGAAAAAAATAAATGGTTATAGTTAAGAGTAAGGTCTGTAGTAAATGTTCGAGTAGATAAGCATAATTAGTTATTAATGTTGTTATACATTCGGTCTGTGTAAGAAATGTTCAAAAATGTATATATTCTTATTGTATCCTAACTGAAGAATGATATTTTTGGGCACTAAGAGCTGTATGGGTAAACACCTTTTGATAACAAACTGACAAATCCAGTATTTTGAAAGCAAGAAAATATGAGATGGAACTCTTATGAATCGGTTATTTTGGGAGCAATTAAATAATAGTTGTAAATGATAAGGAATTAGAAGCATTAATGTATAGTAACTGTCACAGTTATGATGCACAAAGCAACCAAACAATATGTCCTCATAATGCAGAATACTCAATATATAAGACATGATTTATGTTGAAGGTCATGTCCAACAGATGTTAATAAAGTAGCCAACGAAACATTGTAAACCAATTAGCGGAGCCTTATCTCCTGTCATGATTTAATGTAAATATATTGGGAGTTTGAATATAGAGTAATGAATACACGTAACTCATATAGGCGGTAGTAATAATACCTATGACAAAGCAAAAACCAACTAAACATTTTGTATAACTAATTATCAAGCAATAATACACACAACATGTGATGTAACGTATTGTTATGTAACATACATTGAATATCTATATGAGTTAATTCAAACAAAATAATCCAGAGGGATGCACGAAACACAAATACTAAAATAATTGACAGTAATTCATTGCAAACAATATCTTATATAATTTCACCATAACGCTGGAAGTGAAACAACAACAATAAAAATCCATTTCCCAACACATCATAGAATAAGCTTCGAATATTCCATTTCTGAGGACCGTAGGTTTTCAAATTAACACGGGGATTGAAACTTAAGTAAAATTACATGAATATCTCCTAGCTAGGAAGAATAGTACATACGAGTTCTATAGAGTCTCACAAAAAAGCCACGCAAGCCACGTGCATGCAAGCCACGTGCTTGTTTATCAACATTGCATGCAGACCAGATCGCAATTTCTGCATTACGAACATGCGAGCGAGGTTATGATGCAGTCAAAGGCTTCTGTTCTCAGTTTTGAAACCGGAACTTCGTCCACGGCCAGCACAGCCTCCGCATCCAGGGAGCTTTTCTTCAGCATAGTATGAGAA
This sequence comes from Pinus taeda, assembly GCA_000404065.3. NCBI lineage: Eukaryota > Viridiplantae > Streptophyta > Pinopsida > Pinales > Pinaceae > Pinus > Pinus taeda. The sequence goes on along the minus strand of APFE030965084.1, from coordinate 90,825 downwards.
TAAACATCGTTAATGCTGCTGTCTGTGAAGTCGAGACTTGTTTGTAGGCTCTCTGGTTTAGCGGCATTTGTTGTCTCTGGCTTTTGTTTGATCTCCGTTTTGTCGTACTCTGCACAGTTCTTGGCCCAGAATTGGGGATTTTTTTCCGACCAAAGCATTATATTTTGGGTGCCCTGTTTGCTAAATTGAATTTGATCTGTTCGGGGTTCGGGGTTCTTTGTGTCTCTAGGGGTTTTATGAAAAATGGCTGGTTCTACAAGCAAGAGAAAAGCTATGACCGCAACTGCAACCATCGCAACCTTTTTACTGTATGAAGGGGGAAGGTTTGTATCGAGGTCGTAAGTTGTGGCCGCGAACAGGTGAGGTTCAGTCGACAGAGGAGCTAACTGCATATTCGCCATTACTGGCAGGTTTCTTCGGCATCCTGAAAATCTGTAAAGAAAATGGAGACAATAAGTTTATTCAAGTCCTTTTACTCAGTTCGGGTAAGCTATGAATGTCTATGTAGGAAATCGGTTATTTAGGGGCTTAGGGTTTTGATGGAATCATATTTCCATAAAAATGGAAAAAAAGCCTATTTTCTGTTCATATGGAAGTATTGTCTGGACAGAGCTTGACACTGTCTTGAAATGTGTGTACACTGAACTTGATTGTCTATTTTGAAATGTATCAAGGCCTCAGGAATAACTCTAGTCCAGGTAATCTCATTAATCTCTTAATTGTTTTCAAACCCACTTCTTTCTTATCAAGTAATCATGTTATGATCAGTTTCACATTAATAAATTCAATTTGCTACAGGGATCTCATGTTATGATCAGTTTCACATTAATAAATTCAATTTGCTACAAGGATCTCTTGACGATTACACAAGCCTACTGGAGGCAATTAAGGTGGATGTAGTGATCTCCACAGTAGGCGCAGCGCAGGTAGCAGATCAGTTCAGTATTATCAATGCTATCAAAGAGGTCTTATTTCAGGTAACTTTGTCAAATATATATCTCCACTCTCAGACATGTTGCATCATTCTGTGCGTCAAATGTGACCATGCCTTTATTTTGTAACCATGGTCAACTGTGTATTGGATAAAATCACGAGCATTGCTTGAATCCCAATCCCCTTCTGTGGTACCGTCTGACATCAAACGCTTTCCATTCAGTGCATTCAATCCAAAAGCTACCACAGCCCTGCGTTTAATTTGTTATATTAGATGATTGCATCGAAAGATCAAGTACTCTAGAGAATCAAACGAAAACTGATGCAAATTACAATGTTTTCAATTTTGCTTTTTAATATCTAATGGTTAACAGAACATTGAGGTTATATTTTCTTTCTCCTCCTTACTTACTGCTTAATACATTTATGGTTGACACACCTATAGTTATGATTATATCCAGATACTAGTACCTAACATATTCAGCAAAAACAGGAATAACCATGCAGTGAAGATACCTCATATTTGAAATAAAGAACTGGGCTTCGCAGAGCAACCTTCGAGCTTCAGTTTTGCCTCTACTTTCTGACAGGTCTCTGCTACAAAATACAAAGTTTCTAGAAGCAGTTATTTCTCTCAGAAAATTTGGGTGAGTTATATTTTGTGCTCTCTTCTGATTTTGATGTAAAAACAGTTATTATATCCCACTTGATCTGAAATTCTTTACCGAACATAGCTTTTTTAAAAGGGAGCAATGTTTTAATAGGGCAGAGCTGGATTCGAAAACTGAATAACAGAGCATATGTATATGTGTACTTTGGATGTGTCTGTCTCAGACTGAGGAGCTGCCAGCCGAGACTGAGGAGCTGTCGTTCTGCTTCCATTCCATCGAAACTGCGGGTTGATCAACTTGCAGGCATGGCAGACTCCCACGCAGGTCGGCTCTTATGAAGATGCGATCACCGCCCCTATGCTCGACAGCACATATTCAGCTGCCAACTTCAACGATGGGCACCTCAACATGCATGCACACTTGCGAAACAAACTTAGAAAGTTCACTGATATATCACGTTAACATTTAATGTTAGCGAATTAATGCTAATGCAATCCTAGCATTAGTTTCCATGTTCAAAAAATTGATTGAATCCATATGTTAAATCAAGATTTATCCTAAGTTTGCCCAGATCCTAGCCTCGATATGAGGCCAAATAAGATCGTTAAAATTCTTAGTGGTCCAATAGCGGTGGGAATTTCGTATTGGTTAAAAAAAAATGATTTATGGAATATACACTTGAAACTTAGGTTAATGTATTGTGTTGTTTATGGGTTCTCGCGTCCAACTAATAGCAACCGACCAAAACCGATTGCTATAGTCCCTGCCAGGCCCGGAGGGCAGGGACTAATAAGGATATTATTGGGTGGATAAGGTTATTTGTATAATATGTCTTTTATCGAGTTTGAAGTTGGGTAAAGTTGCAAAGTTGACCATTGCGTTTTTTTGTGATATCCATTTTCATACATATAAAGTAAACATAGATTTATTAAGCATATAAAGAATGTTGCATTTTAATCTAGATTAATTACATTTTCACATAAAATATCATAAAAATAAATTGTTGCATTTTAACAAAGACTAACTATATTTTCACATCAAATACTATAATAAAGAAGTGAATAGCATCTCCAAGAACGTATCTTACTTGTGTCACTCAAAAATATAACCTACCAAATGGATATCCCATTTGCAAACAACTTTGCTTAAACAATAACTCAAAACTACTTAATGCACATCTTTACAAACTAATTTGTTTGAACAATAACTCAAAACAAAATGTGTTACTCATAAATACAACCTACCTCATGTATACCCCTATGCAAATTACTTTTCTTAAACAATAACTCAAAACAGAATTTAATTTACATGTGGAATACATTAATGTGACACCTTACTTCAAAGATGTTGTGATTTTGGTTTTTACTTAATTTATTAAGTATTATAAATAAATTAAAATGTTTTGATTATATATAAATGGAGTAATCTAGCCAGGCGGAGGAATTTCCCGGTTTCTATTCTCACCCCGAAAAACCTCTAACTCCGGCTGGCAATCCTTCGACCCATGACATTGATGCGACTGTCAGATTCTGTCAAAATCAAAATCTAGCGCGATTCAATCGGGTCACATCCCCTCCGTCCAGCAGCTACTCCGCTCGCTCGTTAATGCAGCAATGAGGTTGGTAGGTAGGTTTACCATTTGAATTCAAAACTACTCGAAAAATTGAACCGCGCCCCTACTTCCAAAACTCATCGCGCCCCTGCTTCTCCAAAACTCATTGCGCTCTTGAACTGCTCGAGCTCCCTGCGCCTCCAGAACTACTTGAGCTCCTCGCGCCTCCGAAACTCCTGAACTGTAAGTCCTTCATCTCCATGAAACCTGCCCTCTTTTTCTTGTTGAAAAATTGATTACCGCGACATGAAGAATGAGATACATGAATCTCTCATCACAAAACCATGACTGCTCCTCCATCAAGATTGAAACCGACCAAAAGATAACCTTGATGCAACATTGAAATGGTTTCAATATGATTTTCTTTGAAAAGTTCAAGAATGCACCCTACATATAGCTATGTATTGATTTCTTAAATCATTATAAATTGTTTATAAATTATAATTTGTTAAATCATTAAGTTGAACTCAAATTTGGCATTGCTTTCAACTTTCCATCCACTTAATAATGCAACACTCCATCATTTTGGCCAACCCTTCTAAATCAGTGACAAGATTAACACTAATGTTGGAAAATGGACACTGCCATGAACATGAAATACAGCCAAATGGTTTCCCATTCTTGAAATTAAACAAACTTTTAGAACAGATTGATACTTTTAGAACACGACTTGCTCTCTTCCCAGGCAATTGCTTGATATTTTGACAACCTCCCAGTTCATCCTGGGCATATGGATATCCTTGTTTTCCCTATTTTTTAATGTTGCATGTCTAGTTGCAGCCTTCACAAGCACCCTACTCTTCAATACTTCATCTAAGTTATGTCCTTCCCTCTGTAGCTTAGCTCGAAGACTCCTTCAATGTGTCCTCCATAATTTGATTGGGTCCCTATTGGTAAAGATTGTAAACATCCTTTTTCGAAAGCCACCCTTTGCATGGATATTAATATTTCTATCTTTTGAAGGTTCAAACATAAGCTCTGGAGGCACGTGATCATAGAAGTGTAGTTGATCGTAAGGGAAATATTCTTCAGGATGTGCCTGAATGCCCAGAGACTGAAATGGATGTCTATGAATGAGACCCCTTGACTTGGATACAAACTGGGAAGCATCTGCCAAAACTTTCAGGTAAGGTAGCAACATTGCGGGATTCTGTGAACTACCCTCTTTTGATTGCCAAAACTGAAAATATAAATGTTGTTTTCATATCGCATGCCCTTTTTAGCAATAAAAAATAATATATCATGATTCATGATTCATAAGTACTTAAAGAAACTTGGAAGCACATTCATAGTAGTGACTTAAGGTGTTAAATAGGTTAGAAAAGCATAACACTGAGAAATGACCAAATCATTGCAATGCTAGAGAAATTTGCTTCTAGTGAAATTGACTATCCCCAAATTCTACACTGGTACCCATGATTACTGCAGGCTCAGGAGGACGAGACCATTCCATTAAATCATTTTCACTTTTCAACTTGAGAGATTCACTTTGAAGAAGTTTTCTCTTTTTTTGACATTTTGACAAGCTCCTAGTTCAACCTGGCATATGGATATCCTTGTTTTCCCTATTTTTTAATGTTACATGTCTAGTGATAGCCTTCACAAGCACCCTACTCTTCAATACTTCATCTAAGTTATGCCCTTCCCTCTGTAGCTTAGCTCGAAGACTCCTTCGATGTGTCCTCCGTAATTTGACTAGGTCCCTGTTGGTAAAGATTGTAAACATCCTTTTTCTTACCTGCACTGCATACTTGTGATCTCTCCTTATGCCTCTCTTCACATCCATGAATATTAGTTTTTCAAATCCCCACTCCATACACACCAAATTTATCACCTTGAATTTCAAACCTAATAATGAAGAACTGATCAAACAATAATAATGGGTAATTAGACTTTTTATAAGGACTAATAACATCATTAACAATAATGAGATCCATAAAATGAAACAGTAACCATGAATATGTGATTAACTTATTATACAATTATCAATCTCATCGAGGAGCCTAAGACAATCTAACTATGGGCTCCCCTGTATATTTTGTCTTTATCCTACTTCACACACTAGCGATTTCACCTTCTTGCTTGGTCCTCCTAGATTTTGTGTTGTTGGAGCATAACATGGGTGTAGCTTTTTAGTATCCAAGTGATTAAGTTAAAAGGCACAGACTGAATAAAAACAATGACAAGAATTGACATTTACATGCCATGATCTGCATTGAGTATTCAATCCCTATCTAATACAGAAGATTTTACATTAAGGTGGGTTTGTCTTTTATACATAATATGATGACAAATTGTCATCCATGGGTTAAAGAACAAGCTACAAACCAAAACTTGGAACGTTAATCAACCCTTGGTTGTGGGAAATGTTGATGCAAGCAGCATCCAAGGTAATATTGCTAGTGAATACTAATAAGCCTAGATAAAATATAAATCCAAAAGGGTAAACAAAAATTATTTTCCCTTACCTACTCTTGATGCTTGTTTTGTCAATCATTAAAATCTATCTTGAGTCCTGACTAAAGCTGTAGAGAAATCACAAGTGGTTCAAGGCCAACTTCTTGTCTAGAAAGTGAAATCCCAGATATATAGATCTTCCCCAAGATGAAAGTGGTTAATCGAGATGTCTAGCCTAAATCTTGGTAGTGTGTGCAACTTACCAAGTACAGCTTAATCCGCCACAAAGAAGGTGGTGAGAATATGGCTCTAATAAAATACACATAATGTTTGGTAAACTTTGAAAGACTATTTTACATCCAAAAATTAAGTGTAAATATGACCACATGTAGAGCATTTAATTACTTATTTCCTTGATGGAATTTGACCAATTTGTGTCATGTGACCAATGCCACTGCCTATATAAGAAGATAATGTGTCGGAATAAATTAGAATATCCTAAACTGTGATGGACTATCCTATTAAATGACACAATCTAAAGGAGTATATGATTTTGTTTTATGACATTTCGTATCTAGCAAATTTTAAGAAAAAGACATGCCACTTTAAGGAAAAGATTCAATAGGAGTGATCTCCACAATATTAGTTGATAATACAATTATGGGATTATTACTGAATTGAAAACTAATCGATCATAAATATGCCTGACTACTATTAACATTAACTTTTTAAAAATATCATAGCAACTCAAGATTTAAACAATTGTAATATGCGAGTAACGTTCAAAATGTTCTTACAGTGGCTTTTGAGTACATCTCAAACCGTCCAAACCGTTAATGTGCATCTAGTTTTAGTTTGTGAGCATCACTTTACACTTAGCTGATTCACAGAACTAATATCTCCAGGTAAGGTTAGTTTGATATCAAATAGAACTCTTTCAATCTTTCCACATCCAATAGGCATGTTTGTGGAACAAATAAAAAAAGCATCACATACTGAGAATTCTGAGGATTGCTATCAAAACCTAAATGGTCATCCTAAGTTTCCAAGTCTAACATTTTCAAACAGAAAACAACAAACAACAAACTGATGTGTACCTCACTTTTCAAAGAGAAAACAGGGTCTCCACCCTAATGCAATGATCTGAAAATCACTCGTGAATGATCTCAGTTAATTAATGAAGGTATTATAGACTCATGCGTTGGGGTGTGCCTATGTTATTTTAAGCAACATATCGATAAGATTGTGAAATACACATGCACTTGAAACAGTAAGAGAAACACAGTAAGCAAATAAAAAACACAACAAATTTAATAAGGAGTTCACCCAATCCTCCTGGGCTATGTCTCCTGGTCCAACCTTCAGTGGTGGCCTTTTCTATTGTGTCTTAAAGCAGAGTTTTTACAATAAGGAGCTCAATTTGAGTCTCACTTAACAGCTGATGGTCAGTAGGGTGGTACTTGGATTCCCCAAGCCTCTAGAGTACACAGACTCCCCCTTTATTGAGTCTTGACCTCAACTGGTCTTAGTGGTATGAGTCCAATTTGGTACTCAATACATGACAGGTATACACAGAGGAGTTGCTTGAACCTCTCAAGCCTTCTCTAGAGTTCACAGACTCTCGGACTCTCTCTATTCTGTCTGTTCGATGTTACCTTTGCTCTGCAGGTCAGCTCGACTTCTCTGTTCTCTGCAATTCACTTCTTTCTCTACTTCTATCTCCTCTACTCTTTGTATGTTCGTGGATTAAAACCAATCTGCTCCCTGATTGTTCGTTTCCTCTTCCCAGCTCTTTGGATCGTTTGCCTCTGTCCGCTGGAATTCCCCTGCTGTGCGTCATCATTGTTGTGTAACGTTGCATAGAGAGGTGGCCACTTGTCCCCTTGCGAACTGAGTGTCAGCTTTCTTCAAACAGTCGTTATTTCCGTTACTCTAGGATTTGCCCACGAAACTGATTCTTCTACCAGCTCATCGGTCATGCTGGACCTCAAATATTTATGTGCCTCTGTCTATTTCTCTGTCAAATCTGGTCATCCATCGGGTTGAATCTCCATCGTTGATCTAGAGCCTCCAGATCCTATGGTCTCCGTTGATATCGTGCGGGTAAGTTGCTCGACCGTTACTCACGCGATGTAAGCAGTTTTCTCTCTCATCCGTTGGACACGCGTCACCCGGTGTGTGGCATCGCACTGACCTCGGCCAAACCCACTTACCGCTCAAAGTGCATGTGATATCCTGTCGGTTTTGGTCACGATACCCGCCTCTGACAGTTTCCACACGGTTTTCCTGTTTTTCCTCATGACCGAGTGCTCAAGGCTTTCCTTCATTGAGAGTTTTGCCCTACTTTGTGCTAATCGCATATCAGAAACAGCTTATGTTTCTGGATCCAGTCTTCTGATTGTCAATTTGCATCCATGCGCGGTCTCCATGGGCCAACGATCAGCGCGCTTTGATCGAGGGTCCTCGTTGTTCCGTGCAGGCCACAATTGCCATTGTCCAAAGGTCATTTCTGATACTTGTTATTCATAAGATTTGATCTGACATAATTTTGAAACAGTCATGACAAATGTTTAAGGATCCAATTTGGATCATGGCCTTCCCACTGAAAAAGATTTTGGACCACCAAAATTTGGTTTTCAAGCATCGACTAAGTGAGGATATAAATGTCTCACTTGTCCAATCTCTATCCATTTTGCATTACTTGGCTTTGAACCCTTGAGTCCAATCCTGAGGTACTTAACATCTCCCCTACGTGTCGTCCTCACCTTCCTGTCCAGAACTATGTCTTCCTGCAATTCATTGAGATATTCAGGTAACAAGTCATCAATAGAAGGCAATTGATTTTGCTCTTCGGGATCTTCAATTAATGAAGGTTCAAATAGTCTCAAGCTGTCTGCATTAACGACTGAATAGATGTGCATGTAAGTTGGTAAATCAAGGTGAAAAGAATTCTCACCAATTTTCTCAAGTATCTTGAAAGGTCCATACCTGATTGGCTTAAGCTTTTTACCTTCATCTTGCATTCTATCCTTGCTAATATACAGCCATATTTGTTCACCAACTTGGAAGCTATGCTCCATCCGATGCTTGTCATGCCTTGTCTTGTACTTGGCTTGGCTCTTTTCCAACTATTCTTGTACTACCTAGTGAATCTCTTGGATTTGTTCAATGAACCTGGTTGCCTTGTCCACATCATTGTTTCCATCAATTGCTATGTCTTTACCAAAGACAAAATCCAAGGGAGACCTTGGTGTGAAACCAAAACAAGTCTCAAAAGGAGATCTCCATGTAGAAGAGTGCTTTGCTCGGTTGTAAGCATGCTGCACATAACACAAATGTTCATCCCAATGCTTGGGATGCTTGCTGCAATAGCCTCTGAGCAACTAGATCATTATCCTGTTGATTATTTTTGTCTGGCCATCTGTTTGTGGATGAAAGGTTGTGCTTTTCTTTAGTTTGGTGTCCATCAGTTCCCACAGACTCGACCAAAACTTCCCAACAAATCGGGTGTCTCAATCAGATACAATGGAAGTGGGTAATCCAAAATGAACCCATACATGCTGAAAGAACAGCTTTGCAGTTTGTTCAGCTGTAATTTGTTTGTTACAAGGTATCAAAATACACATTTTGCTGAACCTATCCACAACAACATATAAATAGTCATGACCTTTCCTAGATTTGAGCAGTCCTCCAACAAAGTCCATGGAAACACTTTCCCAAGGATGAGAAGGAACTGGCAGTGGAGTGTACAAGACTAGTTTTTTATTGTTGGGCTTGCTTTTAGCACACATGGTACACCCTCTTACATATCTAGAAACTATCTCGTTCATTTTTTGCCAATAACAAAATCTTTGCAGCTGTATAACCGTTTTACTTACACCAAAATGACCTGATATTAGAGAAGTGTGTGCTCCCTGAATTATCTTTACTCTTTCAGTTTGTGGAATGAATAGCTTCCCACAATGATACAAGAGTTGGTCCTTAATGTGATAATGCAATTCTTCTACTTGTTTGCCTTGACTTAAAGTTGCATATACATCTTTAAAATCTATATCTTGAGCATATTGTTCAATGTAGCTCTCAAGCAATACTGAGTTATACTTAAGTATAGTATATGCATTTATAATTGGTTTGGATAACATATATGCAACTTTATTGTGTATGCCCTTTTTGTATCTGATGACTAAATGAAACTGTTGTAGAAAACCCATCCATCTATAGTGTCTTGATTGCTGCAACTTAGTTTGGGAGTGTAAATATCGAAGTAGTTGGTGATCAGTATGTATCATTGTCTCTTTTCCCATTAAGTAATGTTTCCACTTTTTCACACTGTACTAATGCATACAATTCTTTATCATATGTGGGATAGTTAACTACTGCAGAATTAAATGTCTCAGAATGATAACATATGGGTTTACCGTGTTGTATCAACACTGCTCCCATGGCATAGCCACTGGCATCCATTTGGATCTCAAATGGTCTTTGAAGATCAGGTAGTGCTAGTACTGGTGTTGTACTAATCTTTTCTTTCAAGGTGTCGAAGGCTTTCTGTTGTTTGCCTCCCCACTGGAACACCTTGTTCAATCCTGTTAAAGCATGTAAGGGAGCTGCAACTAAGGAAAATTTAGAAATGAACTTTCTCCAATATCGTGCTACTCCTAAGAAGCTTCTAACTTCTGTAGCAAATTTGGGTTTAGGTCAGTTTACAATGACTACAACCTTAGAGGGATCTATCTTCAATTCACCACCCCCTACTACATGTCCCAAATAATTCAAAGATGTTTTGCCAAATTCACATTTTGAGAGTTTAACACGAAGTTTTTCTCTTTTCAAAACATCTAGTGTTTGCTTAACATGCTTTAAATGTTCTTCCCATGTTTTTCTAAATATAAGAATGTCATCCAGATATACAATAGCAAAATCATCAAGAAAAGGTCTGAGTACATCATTCATTATTCTCATGAAAGTAGCAAGAGCATTAGTTAAGCCAAAATGCATAACCAACCACTCATACAATCCCTGCTTTGTTTTGAAAGCAGTCTTCCATGAATCTTGTTCTGCAACTTTGACCTGATGATATCCACTATGCAAGTCTAACTTGGAAAAATAAATAGCTTCTTTCAATTTATCTAATAGATCATCTATACGAGGGAGAGGATAACGACTTTTTATTGTTATCTTATTCAGTGCTCGGTAATCAATGCACATTCTCCACGAGCCATCTTTCTTTCTCACCAGAACGATTGGTGACCCACATGGTGATGTGCTACGTCTGATGAACCCCTTCTTGAGCAACTCTTGCACCTGCTTCTTGATTTCTGCATTATCTAAAGTGGACAACCTATACATTCCGATGTTAGGCAATGGAGCATCTTGCTGCAAATTAATATCATGCACAATTTCCTTTCTGGGTGGCAGACCTTTAGGTTCTTGAAACAAGACATCATATCTGAAACAACTTTTTCTAAAGCAGCTTGTTGTTTAGCATCACAGCCCTCAAATACATTGGTTTTATCAGGTTTCTTTTCCTTTACAACCATCAGTAAAAATTGTTTGCATTAATTTAGAATTCGTTTCATCTGCCCTGAGTTTATGAGAGTGTAATTATTCTTGAGCTTATGATCTCTTACAAAGTATTCGATTCCAAGTTTAACGAGTAGATACTTGTTCTCAGCTCTATAAAAAATAGCTTTTCTATCGTACAAGTAAGGACTTCCCAAAACGATTCCACATATATCTAGAGGAATTATATCTAACTCAACCTCATCTACAAATGTTGACCCAAAAGAAAACTTAATTTTGCATTATCTAGTCACATGTAGTTGTACTTTATCACTTAACCAACCTAATGGGTATGGTTTCTTGTGAGGTGTAGTCAGTAATCCCAACTTCTTTGCAATTGCTTCAGAAATTAAATTTACTTGTGAGCCACTATCAAACAAAGTATCAATCTTTTGATGCTTGGAAATAACTCGAATATGGAAAATCTCATCTTTTTTCTCATTTTCTTCATCATTAATAGATTGTGCAGAATTACTAGTAGATGCTTTAGAATTTTTACCTTTTATACCTGTGGATGCAATGGTTGTTTCATCTCTTGAGTCTGATCCCAAATATTTCTGAATAGCTGCAGCAGTCTTCTTCTTCTTGCCCTCGAACTTCTTAGGTCTCAGCTCCGGATGCAGAATCCAACAGTGCTCATCATCATGCCCATCCTTCTTACAGTGAGTGCATGAAGACTTGCTTTTCTGTGCAGTATTGGCCTTCCTTTCTTTCCATTTATGTTTTCTTTTCTCCTTATTCTTGCTTGCAATGGGTTTGGATGATCCCCCAACTTCAAGGTTCCCGTTCTTTCCTCTAGCTTCTAAATGTGTAGCTTGAATAGATACCTAATCTATATTAGTGGGATTAAACATGAGGATAGTGTGCCTCATGTAGCTATGTAAACCACCTATGTACTTCAACAGAGAGTCAAGTGAGTCTAATGAAATTCCTAGAATCAAAGTTGCTTTCCTAAATTCTTGGGTGTAACCTTGTACACTTTTCCTTTTCAATTGGCGAAGAGTTTGCTAGCTCACCATGGCTTGCTGCGTGTAACCCAGTGGATAGAACTGTTTTTTTATTGCAAAAACAAATTCACTCCAAACAGAAAGAATCTTACCATGTTTCTTCATGTCATCTTTTGTCCTGCCTTCCCACCATACCAAGGCAGTGCCTCCAAGACATAGACTAGCCAGTTGAATCTTACTTTTGTTTGAGTCGATACTTTGCACTCTGCAATACACATTAATTTGTCTGATCCAATTATCTAGCTTTTCTGCATTCAACTCTCTATCATATATTGGTAAATCAAATTTAACATTTAATTTAATCAAAGATGTCTTCTTTTTATGTTCAGAGCTATTAGGAGGTGTGAGAAATTTTTCTTCTTTCCTTTTGCCTTTTGAGTGGTCATGGAAGAGAGACTCTTCTTCTCCTTTTTCTTGTTTGGAGCATGATGAATCCTCATCTTTATGTTTCCTAAAGTCCCTATACATTTCCTCTACCATGGACCTCATGGCCAGGAAACTATCTATGAATTGAGGGTCTGGCCCCAAGGGACTTTCCTTTGACATTTTCTTCTAAGGATAGACTCTTCCAATCTTCGAGTTAGTCTCAACCAACTATCCTTCTCCTAATTTAAGTTTTGATCTAGTTAGCATTCAACAGCAAAATCTAGCACAAGCTTGTCTAACCTTAAACAACCTAAGAGCTCCGATACCATTTGATCTAAAAATCACTCGTGAATGATCTCAGTTAATTAATGAAGGTATTATAGACTCATGTGTTGGGGTGTGCCTATTTTATTTTAAACAACAGATCGATAAGATTGTGAAATACACATGCACTTGAAACAGTAAGAGAAACACAGTAAAAAAGACAAAAACACAACAAATTTAATAAGGAGTTCACCCAATCCTCCTAGGCTACGTCTCCTGGTCCAGCCTTCAGTGGTGGCCTTTTCTATTGTATCTTAAAGCAGATTTTTTACAATAAGGAGCTCAATTTGAGTCTCACTTAACAGTTGATGGTTAGTAGGGTGGTAGTTGGATTCCCCAAGCCTCTAGAGTACACAGACTCCCCCCTTACTAAGTCTTGACCTCAACTGGTCTTAGTGGTATGAGTCCAATTTGGTACTCAATACCTGACAAGTATACACAGAGGAGTTGCTTGAACCTCTCAGGCCTTCTTTGGAGTTCATAAACTCTCAGACTCTCTCTATTTTGTCTGCTCGATGCTATCTTTGCTCTGCAGGTCAGCTCGGCTTCTCTGTTCTCTGCAATTCACTTCTTTCTCTACTTCTGTCTCCTCTGCTCTTTGTTTGTTCCTCGCCTAAAGCCAATCTGCTCCCTAACTGTTCATTTCCTCTTCCCAGCTCTCTGGATCGCTTGCCTCTGTCCGTTGGAATTCCCCTACTCTGCATCATCATCGTTGTGTAACGCTGCACAGAGAGGTGGCCACTGGTCGCCTTGCGAACTGATGTAAGTTTTCTTCAAACGGTCGTTATTTCCATTACTCTAGGATTTTCCTGTGAAACTAATTCTTCTACCAGTTCATTGATCATGCCAAACCTTTAAATGTTTATGTGCCTCAATCTATTTCCCCATCAAATCCGGTCATCCATCGGGTTGAATCTCCGTTGTTGATCTAGAGCTTCCAAATCCTACGGTCTCCGTTGATATCACGTGGGTAAGTTGCTCGACCATTACTCACGCGATGTAAGCAGTTTTCTCTCTCATCTGCTGGACACGCATCACCCAGTGTGTGGCATTGCGCTGAACTCGACCAAACCCGCTTACCGCTCGAAATGTACACGATATCCTGCTGGTTTTGGGCACGGGACCTGCCTCTGATGGTTTCCGCATGGTTTTCCTATTTTTCCTCGTGACTGAGTGCTCGGGGCTTTCCTTCACTGAGAGTTTTGCCCTACGATACGCGATTAGCGCGTATCAGAAACTGTCTTTGTTTCTGGATCCAGGCTTTCGATTGCTAATTTGCGTCCATGTGCGATCTCCATGGGCCAACGGTCAGCGCACTTTGATCGAGGGTCCTTGTTGTTCCGTGTAAGCCACAATTGCTTTTTCCATAGGTCATTTCTGATACTTGTTATTCATAAGATTTGATCTGACATAATTTTGAAACAGTCATGAGAAATGTTTAAGGATCCAATTCAGATCAGGCAATGTCATATTTCCAATAAAGTGACTTTGGATATCAAAGGTGCAGTCATCCTATAGTACATCTTTCCAATGGATCTGGTAAGTGTTAAAATTTTTCCACCCCACATTCCCCAAAGACATTAACATAGTGTTTCTTCTCTCAATGAGGATGAGAAGGCTTCGTGACTCTAGTTTTTTCCAGTCTCTTTGACTAAATGACCTTGTATATTATTAACCAGGTGAAATTCCTTAAATTGTAAGGAGATCTGATTGTCCACAATGTTTTTTCATCTTGAGTACTGAACTACATTCCACATAATTAATACCTCGACTTTATTAAAGAGTCGCACAAATAGGGCTATAAGTAGAGGGAGAGGAGCAAATCCTTAGAGATTGCTTCTTTATCTGAATTTAGCAAGTTGTTTTTCATTTTTTGTATGAGGTATGTAAGGTTAAGAAGCAAAATTATTTTAGAATATTTTCCTGCTTCTGCTAGTGCTGCTAGGAATTATGTGGTACTCAACTTTTACACATTTTTTTGTTAGTATGAAATCTGAATAATTGAAATATCATGTTGGATAATAAATTGCTATGTTTTTGTTTACACTCCACAAGTTATTTAATCCAGGCCAAGCTCTCACGCCAGACTTTTCTATAAACAACCCCTTTAAATCAAAACCCAAGAAAAACAGTCAAACCCTCAGACCTCAAAAAAAGCATAAAAGATGTTTTATATTTATATATGTGTTGGATAACTTGCTAAGCTTGAAAGTTTTGCTTTAGGTCTATATATCTCTATTCATACTATACGGTCTTTGTGCTCAGGGCAGACCATCCATAATAATAAAATTTTCAACTTGGATACCTCTTCCCATGTAACGACCGTTAAACTTATCGGGAGTGAACAGCAAAATTAGCCACTACTACTCTTGTTGGTTTCTGCTACCACTGCTACTTGATTAGGGCATAATCTGTGAGACTTTCCATGTCATGTCAAACCTTGAAGCTTTATTTGCTATAGCCAGTCAAAAATAAATAACTAGCTAAGGAAGGACTAATCTCAATGTATCATTTTCTATCTATTTGCTTTTGTAGTTTTGCTTTAGAATGGATAGCTTTGTTGTTAACATGTTTCTATATAGGTTATTTATCTGATGTCCTTGCATATTATTTGACCAGATCAGTTCAAAATAGACAAGCGAATCAAATGGAAACATATCATGGATCTTAAGGTGCAAGACCTCAAAGGCAAAATGACCTTAACTAGTAAAGACTTGGTTTGGATGGAAATAAATCGAAAAAACAATAGTATTAATCGGGTTGCCTTAATCCCAGTAGGATGATTTTTTGGCTTTATCAAAAAAGAGGAATAAAATCCTATTGCTCCATGTAAATTCATACGAAAAACAAACAAAAAACCAAAACAAAGAGCTACCGCTGCATTGCAATATGAAATGTGAGTATTTAAAAAATGTATTGTTTAGATATTTTGAAATCACGTTTATATTTCTTTGTATGTACTAACATTTGAAATTTTTGGTGTAGTTATCATTGTTCATTTTGCCAAGAGGACAAAAGAGGAGATCCTCCAGCTAAAAGAAGGACCTCATTTGTGCAGAAGAGGGGTTGTCAATGCCATTTTATTGTGAATGTTATGAATGAAATTCATGATAGAGAAATACTAACTTTCAATATGTATGAACATGAAGATGGGGAAGGTTAGGCTTGTCATGGTCAACGTGACACTTCAGGTGAGACCAGGACCTTGCATAGGCCAAAGCTTTCAAGGGACGTTGTTGCATATGTAGGGAGTTGTTTCTTTTTGGAAGTGCATGTTGATATAGTATATAGAACCCACATTAAGAGACATGTTGACATGGATGTGGCAGCTTAAGATAGAGATTTCTTCTTATGCAGGAAAGATATTGTAAATATCTATAATAGGTTGGCAAAGGGAAATTATCAACTTCACAAAAAGGATGAAATAAGTGTAAACATTTGGTATCAAAAGCATCAGGAAGATTTTTTCTTTTACCAAAATCTCAATGGTGTGGAGCTCCCTTTTATAATAAGAATTCAAACAAAGTGGATGTTGGAGACAATGGTCAAGTTATCACACAATAGCTTAATAGTCATAGATTCAACATTTAATACAAATAAATATGGGGTAAGTCAGATGTCAATGATTGATTGAATATATTTATTTAAGTTGTAGACATTCAGAATGATTAATAACTTGTATTTGACTTTATGTAATGTTAAATATGACAGTATCAGTTGTATACACTCGTGGAATTTGATAAACAACAAAGCGGGGTTCCAGTTGCATGGGTTGTGGCATCACGAAACACATCAGATGATATTGCAATATGGTTGGAGTAGCTAATGCACAAGTGTTTCCAAACCCATCCCTATTGAAAAGACAATGCTTTCATGGTTGATGATGCACTAGCTGAAATCACTCCCTTGAGGTAACTTTAACATTGTCATGATATAACCAAACTTGCATTTTTTTTAAAAATAACACACTAGAATGCATTGAATATGGCAGGAGGATCACAAGTTGTGATGTGATCTTCTGTGTTTGGCATGTACGGAGGGCTTGGTTAAAAAATGTCAATCAGTTGGCCACTAGTTCCATAAAATCCAATGATATGTTCAGTGAGTTAGGTTTTATCATGAAACACACTCTCAATTATAAAGTGGAAGATGCAATCAATCATTTTTTAATCAAATTTGCAGATGAAGCGAAGTTCGTAGACTATTTCCACAAGAATTGGGTCACTGGAGATCAAATTCGTAAGTAAACAATTTTTTCATATTATATGCATTTTTGTCTTCTATAAAGGTGATATAATAAGACTGACATGATTCTATTTGCAATTAGGGATGTGGGTGAAAGGTTTTCGAGAGTTTCTTCGTGCAAATCAGGAGATCAATAATGTTGTTGAGTCATACCATTGTTACCTAAAAACAACCTTCCTATCTGATAGAAGAAAAAATGTGCTCTGATGATGGATTGGTTATTGCATATGCTACTAACAACAGTTGAACCTTGTTATCGGTTCAAGGAAATATTAAAAGAAAAATGATTTATAAACAACTACAAGAGAAAAAAACAGCTAGAATCATCAGTGGAATGAGCAAAAAAAAAAATGGATACTGATTGTTGTCCTCATGAGAGCATAATCCATGCTTACTGAATGATAAGTCAGACAGATCGAGGTAAAAAATACCTTGACACCTAGTATTATATTGATTCTATAATGTGTGAATGTCCATGGTCTATCTGTGGAAACATTTGCAAACATGCCATAAAGGTTAATTGGCTGTATTTCTACTTGGATAATTCAAATCCATTGCTTCATTAGCATGTAGAGGATAACATATATAATGACCCACCTAAGATCAATATAGAGCCTCAAAACCGTGATGTAGATGTCAATGTTATTCTTATAGCCACAAATATTTTGATGCAAATGTCGAGGCACTTCATTTGGCAAGGAATGAGTTGTTTAGCCATGTACATCTCATTTTAAATAACCCTCATACTATTTTGACAAAGACAAACCAGTTGACTAGTATGCTTAAAAGAATGTTGGATGAAGCCAATAATTTGCACGTTATGGATTTTGACTTCACACCTCGTTTGGGTTCTCTTGATTCATCTTTGAAGAGGAAGAAGAGTTTCATTAGCCCTACAAAGAAAAAAAGAAGCAATAAAAAAAACAATGGTTTGGAAATTGATTTAAATGTTGATCTATCAGAATATGAACCATTTGAGTTTCGATACCTCAATAAGCGAGGACGTCATCGATCAAATAATGCCATGTCTATGGTTCCATGTTAGTTTCGTGTTGAATAGAGTCATGGTTTTAGATTTAAGTATTTAATCATCACCATTCTTTAACATGTGGTATTTTTATTTTTATAGCAATGCAACAATCCACAACCATGGCGAATGTTGAAAAATGGCAACAAGAAATGCTAAAAATAGAAGTGCTAAAAATAGCATTCTATGTTTAGCAATTCATGATGGATTCCAATTTTAGTCAGTCTTTGGACTAAAAATAGGAAGTAAAATTCGAATTTGATAGTAACAGCAGTTTGTAAATTAATTACTTAATTCATCTTGAGTTAATTAGTTAAGGAAAAACAAACTTTAAGTCTATGTGAGGACATGCAACAATTTATCTATTAATTGAGGAATTTATCCATTAGTTAAAGAGATAAGGATGAATTCTAATTTGAGTAGTAATTAGTTGGCTCAGTTAACAGAGTCAAGTCTAGTTATATTTGATTTAAACAATTTGTTTAAATTAAGTAAGTTCAGTCAGTTAATGCATGCTAGCATATAATTGTTGTACTTCAGATAATTGAAGATTCTCTCATGAATAACTCATGCATGTCAGTTCAGACAGAGACCCAATTAAGATCAGAGAAGGGACAGTGTACTATCAGTTAGATGAATATTTTTCCTATAAAGGAAGCTCATCCATGATGAGGATTTATCTCCTTCATTGCGTAGTTGGATCAAAGGTTAGTGAATGTGTGAAGAGGCCAATTCACACAAGTGGATGCACTGGACCCCAATCAAAATTGCGCAAAGAAATAGGAGGCTTGGAGGGCAGACCAGAGATTAGATAGAGGCATTTGACTGTCTATGAGCAGCAGAGGTATTGCAGAGAGAGCAGGATAGCTTTTGAGCTGATTCTTTTTGTAATGCTGGCTATATTTTCACTTGTATGATAATACAGAGATGGGGTTTTAGGTTGGTGTTTTCCCCTGGTTATATATTCTGCGTTATGTGTGATTGATTTCTCCATATCAATTATATGTGTTCTTATTGATGTTGCTCATGTTCGATTAAGCTTCCGCTAAATTGTTTGTAGAAGTAGATCAAGTGTTTTGTTTTAGTATATTGCATTACCAGGTGATCTATAGGTGGGAATTTCTACAACGATAGCCCAAGACCAAAGGGAGATGCAAGACCATCCAACCTTACCTTCCATTCTAGGTACATTTGACACTCTATTTCATTGTGTGTGCACATATACTTTGATGCTCTATCAAATTTCACTGCGCTAACATATGACACTTTGCTAAGTAATTATAGAACAAGTGGAGAAGCATCATCTTCTACCATGACTGATCATCCATGGAAGGGCTTCAACTTTAGTGGAAGTGAATGAGGTATGCACAAGAAATAGATAAGTACTTTCCAGAGAGTATTAAAAAACAAACAAAAACAAAAATAAATAAAAAACAAAAAACATTTTCTTAGGGATCACAACTTTCATGTCACTAGACCCAATTCTGAGTTTTGAAAAATCATATAAAAAATAAATACAATATATAGATATATGATTTATATAATGTGATTCTCGGTATTTTTCTAGTGCTCATTTGCTGAGTGCAGAGTTCTTGCAGTTTTGTTACTATTTGCGGCATCCTCTTATGTGCAACACTACGCCTAGAACATCTTCAAACTATGGGATTGTGATGGAGATCTAACTGGTTCCTATACTCCTGAAAAGAAGTATTATGGGCACTCATGACGAAAACAGCTCAAAACATAAGAGGACAACTTGTACGGGACTAGGGACTCTATTACACAACCAATATTATTATACTAGCAGCATTATCCTTATGTGATATTCATATTCACTTTGTTAAATTAACAAAATACTCCTGCCATGGCTAAGATAACTTGTGTGAAAGCATGGCATAATCATATTTTTATTTCTGAGTTCGTATATTTAAGATCATTGTATCACTGTATATTGGACAATACATATGCTTGCTAGATTTCACACTTTTTCATGCGATCTTATGTATTGGTATCCTCTAAATGGATTGAAATTTATTGTTGATACGTATTTGAATGGTTTTTTAATTTCATATGTAAGCAGCAAATTTGATTGATTCCTTCTTTTGAATTTGATGAAATTGTAGATGAAAGCAGATTTTATTTTCTCTGCAAGCAGTATTGTGTTTTTCGATCTATGGGTTTCTAATATATGTACTATATTGCTCTCTTTCCAACATATGATTTTCAAAATTTATGTTATTTTCTTTCATTTTTCCGTTTTGAACATTACATGGTTAATGGCTTTATATTGATGTTACAATTTTATGGATAATTAATAAAGATTGCACCACATATATAATATTATCATCTTGAAAAAACTTCAGTCCATGGGATACTTTAATAAGTATGTTCTCTCATAAACGCCGCAACATTCTCTTGTTTGACATTCTACATCTGATCATTCTCTGATGGGCTATATAAACATTGCAAACATTTTTTCACTTTAATCTAAGCCACCATTTGGGTTCACTTTCCCTCTTGAGAAGTTTTCTCATAATGAATCTTGGACCAACAGAATGAACAAGAAAATAGACTAGGATAATGTTGGATCATGAAAGCAGAATGAATAGAAAAACAAAGATGTGGATTTTAGCTTTATCCATCCTTTTGAAAGTTGGGTGTAGGTTTGTCTTTGAGAGCCAACCTAGCTCCTTGTCTACTTTTTTCTCTCTAGCAAGGTGAGATACACCATCAAATCCTCACTATTCAAGGTTTGCATGCCAATTCTGCTCTCTCTAGCAATGTCAGATACACCATCAACCCTTGACTATTCAAGGCTTGCATGCCAATTCTGAGCAAATATTTGGGTTCCTTGTAGAAAAGTGAATCTAATGAGGTTGCTTTCATCCACATGCAACAAGTTGCTATCATTGGTAGTGTAACTTTAGATTTGCTATATTTGGCAATGGTCACATAGACATGACCTTCATTTTCAATCTCTCTTGCTTTTTTGGGTTTTTAAAGCTAGATTATTTTTTCAAGTATGTCTATATTAAGCAACAGTTATTTGTGTCAAGTACAGTTTGTGATGCAATGGTTCAAAGTGTCCAATGATGTAGTGGTTCAAGGATTTCGTTGTCAAATTTGTGCATATCATTCCTTAGTTCGTTGTACTACCCAACAAACTTCCTTTTAGGGACTAGAGAGAATAAATAAGTTCTTGTATGCCTTTTACACCATTTGGATGAGGTCACAAATTATGTGACACAATTTTCAATTATAAGGGGGCATCTACTTGTGTTATGTTCACTCATATTTGGAAAATGCTAAACACCTATGATAGTCATCCTTCTCAAATGAGTCTTTTACAAAATGATAATGTTGAACTTGATGGTAAAATTGACAAAAATGGACATTAAGTTACATGCATACCATGAAAGTCAATTCCTATATAGTTTTTAATCTCATTATGATTCCTCTTCAAGGAAAGGTTTTGATGCTTGATCATGTTATCTTCAAATAAGGGACATCTAATAAAAGTGCATAATGTCTTAGAATGCCCAATTTATATGGCTGCAACAATTCAACGTTCATGCTTCAATAGGTAAGAAATAGATTTTGATCAGTTTGAATGTGTATATTCCAAAGGAGGATCTCATCTGTGGGTGGACACCTTTCTTTGCCTTTCTAGGATTTCCATGAGGCGTTTTAGGGTTTTTCCTGTTAGTGATCAGTGATAGTGATCATTTGATGAGCCGACATAGAATCTTTCAGTGTTGGATTTCTCTGTTAAGCACACGGTATGGGTCATCTATATTGTGATCATTATTTAAGTGTTGTTCTATTTTTCTGATGTGTTTTTCTTGGATGGATTAGGGTTTGTTGTAATGTTCGCCATAGATAAACAATCTCCTTATGACCTTGACATTTTGTTAGATAATGATGAACTCTTTCGTAGACCACTATCAGTTTTTATCTCCAAGATATAACCTCCATCATATGACTATTGTGCTAAAACACAATATTGCAATTTTGAGAATAAGGGATTTTATGATTATGGATATTCAAGTTAGGCCTTTTAAGTTTTAATCCAACACCCTGCACATTGTAAATGCCTAGCATGCAACCCTTTTTTTCATGTTAGTGGTAAATTCTACAAGTGTTATTTCTCATTTGGAGGTTG
Source organism: Pinus taeda (assembly GCA_000404065.3). Lineage (NCBI taxonomy): Eukaryota > Viridiplantae > Streptophyta > Pinopsida > Pinales > Pinaceae > Pinus > Pinus taeda. Next base: position 68,579 of record APFE030965084.1, on the reverse strand, counting down.
CTTTGAGAAGTGCACGGCAAGGGTGGAGGCTCATCTGCATAACACAGACTTTTTCCAGCTTAGTTGCCAGGTTTGAGGGGTATTTATTTCACCAAATTCACCAAAGACTTGTATCCAATATCATCTCTTTTTAACATACCATTTGGGCAGGGTAGAACATAGTGAGAATGGAACTCTAGAAGAAGGTTGTATACTCTATCAAGCTCACCAGTGGACCAATGCTCTTGTGGCGATAAAAAAAAAAAAAAAAAAAAAAAAAAAAAAAAAAAAAAAAAAAAATCACTTTAAATCCAACTGTATAAAATGTAATCAAAATAATCTATCAGCAATTCAAGTTATTCTGTTGATTTCTATATAGGTCAAGCCTTTCATATGTTATCACTGCATCAGATCTTATGATCTAAAATGGTCAAATAATAAATTGAAGTGGTAGTGGAGGGACAATTGTTCAGTTTTAAGGGGTTTATCTTCTACTGAACATTTAAATATTCACACTCAAACTGATCAAAATAATAGTAGATGTTGTGGATCATCTATGGGTGGCCGCCTTTCTTTGTCTTTCTAGGATTACCATGAGGCATTTTAGGGGTTTTCCTACCAGTAATCAGTGACAGTGATCATTTGATGAGCCTACATAGAATCTTTCAGTGTTGGATTTCTTTGTTAAGCACATGGTATGGGTCATCTATATTATGATCATTATTAAAGTTTTGTTCTATTTTTCTGTTGTGTTTTGCTTGGCTGGATTAGGGTTTGTTGTAATGTTCACCATAGATCAACAATCTCCTTATGACATTGACATTCTGTTAGATAATGTTGCACGCTTCCATAGACAACTATTAGTTTTTATCTCCAAGATAACCTCCATCATATGACTATTGTGCTAAAAAATAATATTGCAATTTTGAGAATAAGGGTTTTTATGATTATGGGTATTCAAGTTATGCATTTTAAGTTTTGATCCAAGTTACACCCTTAACATTGTAAATGCCTAGCATGCAACCTTTTTTTCCTGTTAGTGGTAAATACTACAAGTGTTTCTCATTTGGAGGTTGCTTTGAGAAGTGCACGCCAAGGGTGGAGGCTCATCTACATAACATAGACTTTTTTGTCAACTTAGTTGCCAAGTCTGAGGGGTATTTATTTCACCAAATTCACCAGAGACTTGTATCAATCTCATCTCTTTTTAACATACCATTTGGGTAGGGTAAAATAGTGAGAATGGAACTCTGGAGGAAGGTTGGATACTCTATCAAGCTCACCAATGGACCAATGCTCCTGTGGCGATAAAAAAAATTCACTTTAAATCCAACTATATAAAATGTAATCAAAATAATCTATCAGCAATTCAACCTATTCTACTAATTTATATATATATAGGTAAAGTCTTTCATATGTTATCATTGCATCAGATCTTGTGATCTAAAATGGTCAAATAATAAATTGAAGTGGTAGCGGAGGGACAACTGTTCAGTTTTAAGGGGTTTATCTTCTACTGAACATTTAAATATTCACACTCAAACTGATCAAAATAATAGTAGATGTTGTGGATCTCCTATTATTTAGATGTTCTGGATCTTCTATGTCCTCCTTAAAGACATAAAAATTCATATTATTCTCCTTCAACACATAAAAATCCAGGTTGCCAACTGCATTTTTTTTGTTAGTTCACAATCAACAACGAATGTGAATAAGCATGATGAGGTTATTTTTTGTATTCTAACTCTTATGTCTACCTATTATGATTTGGTTTTTATTAGAGGTAATGTAAATTGCACTTAAAAGAGAAGGGAAGTATTTACAATTAGTGATAGTATGATGTCTTCTGCTACCAAGTCTACAGTAATAGTCTTTGATCACTCAGTTGTTGCCTTACAACAGTAAAATTTGAATTTAAAGGGAATTTAAGCAGTCTCACCACCCAAAAATGACATGCATGCTACTCCACGGGTCACTCTAATGACTACATCCTGATTAATGCTACGAGTGCACTAACTATCTTACAAGAGTGCAGGAACCTCACAACCTTGATTCTCTCAATCAATTTTCATGAGGGCCATATTCTTACAAATATTACGGGTTTTCGACAACGTAAGATTTTAGCTCTTGGAAAATGTGTCCTTTCAAACCAGGTTCCCAAATGGTTGCAAAAAAGTAAAGAATTACAGGTTCTTGATCTCTTGTGGAATAAATTTACAAGAATCATTCCTCCTTGGCTTGGGTATTTCAAATTTATGTTTTATTTGGACATGTCAAACAATTCCCTCTCAGGAGACATTCCCCTACCGCTTACCCAGTTGCAGAGTCTCATATCAATACAAAGCCTCACAACAACAAATAGAACTTCTCTGGAAATAACTCTTCACATCTTGGGACGGATTTGACCAATGCCATGATATAGTGCATTGATATCTGAAATTTTGGGCGTTAACAGTGAGTCATGCTTGCAAATAAAAGTCTAAAGATAGCTTTGCAAGAAGAGAATCGCCAACTTAAGGTCATTTTCCACTTGTGAATAAAGAAGGTTAAGTTTGGTTGGTTCTTGATCCAAAAATCCGCAACTCAAACTGTAATATGCTAACAACAAAATAAATAAATATGACAAAAATGAATTGGATTCAAATTTCAGTAACTCATGGTAAGTTCAATTGCTTTTTGACCTAAAAATTGGCACCTTGACTGCACTTTTCTAACACTAGCATAGAAGCATCTTAACCGTGGATCTGCAATATCAAAAAACCTCAAGCTGCAAACCTCAACATTTTTTATCCCTCTCGAAAAAATACCAAGGAAAAATGCAACTATGATAGTTTTATAGTAGTCATTGTTTAAATATGGTAACAAAGATAAATATTTGTTGGTTCTTTCATATATTTTATATTACAATGATTAACAAAAAAGCCATGATGTAGAACTAGATCCATCCACCTAGATGTAAAGCACCTTGACCTAGCTATTCTTTGTGCAATGACATTAAAGCAAACCAACTGGATTTTTCTCGTTCGCAAGAAACCTTCGTGCATAATTAGAAAAAACTACAGGAATGGACTTCAGTCTTCTTGGCAAGCTAGCACAAAAATACCAAAGCACTTCACTCAAAGTATACCAACTAGTATGGAGGATCTAAACAAAAATATCCAGATGATAACCTTTCACAAAGCAAGCACATAAATACTTTTTCAAGAATGCCCATAAATTGCCTTGTTATATTATAAACAAGAATTACAAAAAATTGATATATGGATGTTATTAACTATTTTTGAAATATGAATAGATTAACAAATTTCCATGGAGTTGTAGGGAAATCTGCCAACAATAGTTGTATATTTTGAGACGAATACAAATCAAATAATGATTTGACTTCAAAAACAAATTGCAAGATTTCAGCGAAAAATCTAAAAGATAAAACTTAATTAGACAACACCATAATGTATCAATGATAATCACAAAACCATGAACCAGTTACTTTCCTCAAAATACATTTGTCCATATACATGGAATATATTACATTCGTCCATAAATTTGTCTCCCATACAAAAAAACCGTAATTGTTGCAAGTTGGGGAAAAATAAAACATTAACAGGTTCTTCTTTGGTGAAAGAACCATGCAATCATAGACCCAAGAAAAATGATAACAACAACCCATTCGCATACTAGGGATCTACATTGATGGTGATCAATGATTTCAATTGCAGTGGTTGGTGATCCTATGTCATATTTGACATCTACATATGTGCTTAACAATGCTATAGACATTATATCACTAATCTTTTCAATGCATGCAGAGTTATTGATGGTAAACTATTGAAATTGACAACTCCAATTTATTGTTTCCTTATAAAGGAATTTTAAAGTGTCCTTCTGAACATGATACATGTCTTTCATCTGATTACATATCAGCTCTGAGTTGGTGATGACTTCAATATCATTGTCATCATGTTGTTTTGCCTCTTTTATCCCTTCAACAAGGGCAATGTAGTATGCCTCATTGTTTTTCATCATTCCAGGCACTTCTCTCTTTCCATGAAATAAATGATTTTTTTCCATTGTAAAGGACAAATTTAACAACTGCTCGACCTGGATTTGGAAAGCAGGACACTTCAATGCATAAATGCCACTTTTGCACCATTTTTTGCACTTCAAAGACTTGAAAAATAAGATAACAATAAATTCATGTTAAACGAGTAGACAGTTATCTATTTCTTAATACTCGGCATGTTTTTAAATGATATATAATTGAAAAAATATTTATCTATTCCTAATCTATTCCACTAACTGCTAATCAATTGAATAGTCATAAACCATTCCATTCTTCTTTCCTTTCATGCCTTTCAAATGTCACTTGAATTTGATGGTGTTTCATATGGAACATTCATTCAAAAAATGTTAATTCTTTGTATATTAGTAGCCATAAATCCCAACAACTTTATGAATCTAAATAAAACAACAAGGGCCAAAGACATCAAAAATCAAAATATTCATGCGTAACACGATGCCAATTAGCATTATGAGTCTGTTTATATATGTGTGACTATGAGGCTATAGATTTATCACAGTCCATGTCTTCCTGTCTTGTTAGGAAATTTCTTTCGTTCAGTATATTTGGCTAGGAATGTGGTCCTTGCCAATTTTGTCCTGAGGTTGTGCTTGTTGTCTCATGTCACCACCCATCATGGAGTGGCAAGCAGTTTTTAGAAAGGTGTGATTTGGAAGTAGCAACAACATCTCTGAATGTTGAACTTCATAAAAAGTAGATCGAAAATGGGAGGAGAAAAAGAAAAGGCAAAAGGTGCTTCTTCTAGTCTCTCACTAGCTCTGCAACAACTGACCTCTGAAGCTGAAGAGGCTAAGAAACAGGTTGAAGTTCCTAAATAATTTCTTTGTCCGTTGTGATAATTAAGGGAAAAAAAAAATGATTCTAGCTTAAAAGATACTTCCAATAGTACATGCTTGAGTATGATTTTCCATGACTTTGATAAGCTTTAGCAGCGTTAAATAGTGACTCTTGAAATGCCCTTTCTCATATTCCCTTAAGATAGTAGACAAGTCCAAGACTGCTAAACAAAGAGCAAGAGAAACTGAAGCAGAGGCAAAAGCATGGGCATGGTTGTGTCCTTAAAAGAAGGAAAATCCTAAAGAGGAAAGCATAGCCAGTGTTAGCAGTGTTGAAAGTAATTGTATTACCAATAAAGGTGAATGAAGTTGGCTAAATTTCAAAGAACATGATGGTCTTATCAAGGAAGGGGATACCATAAGACAACATCTTGTTGTACCAAGCAGTGAAAACTCTCTAAAGTTGGTTGGTAAAAATGATGGGGCCCACATATTGAACAGTTCTAGCATCCCAATCTCTACTAGTGTTGTATGTGATGCTTATGGAAAAGACGGTGAACCTATTGGCTATTTCCTACTCTGAGGAGGTAACAAATGGGCAAATTCATGGAAATATCTTCCTCTAGATGCAGACAAAAGTGTATGTAAATTGTGCATTCTTCACATTACATTGGCCCACAAGGGTATTCTGGATGGGCATTGTTATGCATTTATTAGGCCATCTCTCTCAAACCAGTGGTATAAGCTTGATGATGCAAATGATATGGGGAGCAGGAATTCTAAGAAATGTACTTTGATTTTAACAAAGAGAGAGTCAGCTAAGGCCCTTGCGATGGCAAGGTTGGTTGTTGTTGGTCAAAACCATTATGGTGTGTTTCCTTCCAGAGGTAAGTTGTTGAATGTAAGGGAAACCAGCAATAAACAAATCATGGAAAATGTTGAGATTCAACATATCAAGCAAATCCTTGTTCTACAACATCAAAAGGAATATGGAAATATCAAATCTCTGAGATATGGCCATCTTATGATTATGGAATATCAAGATCATGATGGTTCACACATCAAAGGATTGTTGATCAACTTCATACACTCTTTCTGGCCATCCCTACTCAATACTCCCTCATTTCTTATTGAATTCATTACTCCTATTGCCAAGGCAACCCATAAAGATGGGTGGGTATTGTCTTTTTATACCATGCCTGAGTATGAATCATGGAGAAATTTTTTGGATTGATTAGCATCAGGATGGACCATAAAGTGGCTAACATTTCGGGTTGGGAACTTATTCGGACCAGATTGACAAGCTTATCAAGTACAACAACTTTGTAAACAAGGAATTGTTCCTATTTTCCATGGCTGGTTTGCAAAGCTCCATCCCATCCATGGTTGATGGTTTGAAACGAGGACAAAGGAAAATACTTTTTTGTTCTTTCAAAAGAAATTTTGTTACACAAGTGAAGGTGGCTCAATTCTTGGGTTATGTCTCAGAGCATTCTGCTTACCATCATGATGAGCAGAGTCTTGCTAGCACAATTATTGGAATGACACAAGATTTTGTTGGGAGTAACAACATCAACCTTCTTATTCCACTTGGACAATTAAATAATACAATATTGAAGGTCCTTTTACCTTTTCCTGGGTGCTTATTTTTACAAGCTATCCTTGATTCTCAATTTGTGATCCCAGGGACAATCAAAGTTTGGTTAATTGAATTTTTGTCTCCTATTTGGGGCAAATTGATAGTAAATAATGGAGGTGGTTGTACACCATGGTTGCATGGATACCCTTATATAACCTACTAAATGGAGCTCTCTCTAGCTTAGACCATTGGATGGATCTGCCTCCTTCTTACAAAACACTTACAAATGAAACCCAGGGCTCAAGGACTTGTATTCTAGTGCCACTTTCTTGCCCGTTACTATGCTTATCTATAACAACATCATCAAATAAATGCATTAGAAACATTCAACTTGGTGTCAAAATTGATGACATAAAATTTCTTAAAAAATTACTTTGCAGAAAGCCCTTGAAGCAAATGATATTTGTTGTTGTCAATCATTTTGGGCTTTTGTCACTGTTTCATAAGTTGTGTTCTCCAAGTTTGATTCAAATAGTTTTTCAACACAAGAAAACAAACTTTAGAGAATTCATATTTTTTATGAATTCTGAATTCCCTTGTTGGATAGATGAATTTGTTGGATCTTTTGTGAGTGGTAAAGAGATGATTACAACAGGAGTATCAAAATCACATGGCCATAAAGCCATCAAAATGTTGGTGCATTCCCTGTCAACAATGCTTGAAGATTTCATGAACGAATTTATCCTTATGTTATCTAAATTAGGATTCTTATCTTTTCCAAATCAACCGAGGCAGAAGAATTGCCCATCAAAATCTGTTCTAAAAGTGTAAGTGATAATATTGTACTATAGCATCTCAAAAACATAGGATTGGTGAAGTGCGTTCAAATGCCCATGTACAGAGAGAAGATAAACAGGAGAAAACTTCTTCAAAGTGAATCTCTCAAGCTAACAAATGAAAATGATTTAATGCAATGGTCTCGTCCTCCTGAGCCTACAATAATCATGGGTACCAGTGTAGAATTTGGGGATAGTCAACTTCACGAGAAGAAAATTTCTCTAGCATTGCAACAATTTGGTCATTTCTCAGTGTTTTTCTTTTCTAACCTATTTAAAACCGTAAGTCACCACTATGAATGTGCTTCCAAGTTTCTTTAAGTACTTATGAATCATGATACAATGATATATTACTTTTTATTGCTAAGAAGGGCATGGGCTATGAAAACGACATTTATATTTTCATCGAATTTTCTAACTATATTTTTAGCTATGTCAGTGAAAACAGGGTAGTTCACAAACTCCGCAATGTTGCTACCTTTTCTGAAAGTTTTGGCAGATGCTTCCCAGTTTGTATCCAAGTCAAGGGGTATCCTTCATAGACATCCATTTCAACCTCTAGACATTCAGGCACATCCTAAAGAATCTTTCCCTTATGATCAACTACACTTCTATGATCACCTGCCTCTAGAGCTTATGTTTGAACCTTCAAAAGATAGAAATATTAATAACCGTGCAGAGGGTGGATTTCGAAAAAGGATGTTTACAGTCCTTACCAATAGGGACCCAGTCAAATTACGAAGGACACATCAAAGGAGTCTTCGAGCTAAGCTACCGAGGGAAGGGCATAACTTAGATGAAGTCTTGAAGAGTAGGGTGCTTGTGAACGTTGTCACTAGAAAGGCAGCATTAAAAAATAGGGAAAACAAGGATATCCATATGCCCGGGATGAACTGGGAGGTTGTTAATTTCAAGAATGGGAAACCATTTGGTTGTATTTCATGTTCATGGCAGTGCCCATTTCCAAACATTAGTGTTAATCTTGTCGCCGGTTTAGGAGGACGGGCCAAAATGATGAAGTGTTGAATTATTAAGTGGATGGAAAGTTGAAAGCAATGCCGAATTTGAGTTCAACTTAATATTTTAACAAATTATAATTTATAAACAATTTATAAGGATTTAATAGCTCAACACACAATTATATGCAAGGTGCATTCTTCATGTCGAAAGCAGTACATAGCTATATGCAGGGTGCATTCTTCAACTTTTCAAAGAAAATCAGATTGAAACCATTTTGATGTTGCATCGAGGTCATCTTTTGGTCAGTTTCAATCTTGATGGAGGAGCAGTGGTTCTGTGATGAGAGATTCATGTATCTCGTTCTTCATGTCGCGGTAATCAGTTATTCAACGACAGAGAAGGCAGGTTTCATGGAGATCAAGGACTTACAGTTTAGGAGTTCCGAAGGTGCAGGGAGCTCGAGCAGTTCTAGAGGCGCAAGGAGCTCGAGCAGTTCTAGAGCGTGATGAGTTCTAGAGAAGCAAGGGTGCGATGAGTTCTGGAAGCAGGGGTGCGGTTCAATTTTTCGAGTAGTTTTGAATTCAAATGGTAAACGCACCCACTAGACGGAGGGGATGTGACCCGATCAAATCGCGCTAGATTTTGATTCTAACAGAATCTGACAATCGCATCAACGTCACATGTTGGAGGATGTCGACCGAAGCTGGAGGTTTTTCCGGGCGAGAACGGAAACTGGGCAATTCCTCCACCTGGCTAGACTACTCCTATATAAATAGCGTCATTGTACCTAATCTTTTCAAAAAGATGGTATTCAAATGAATTTTTTTGGTTAAGCATTGGTGTGTTGGTCAAAGTTGTCACTTGAATATGTTACTCATAAGGGCAACCTACCTAATGCATACCCCTTTGCAAACTACTTTGGTTAAACAATAACTCAAAACAAAATTTAATTTACATGTGGAATACATTAATGGGACACCTTAATGCAAAAAGGGGTTGTGATTTTGGATTTTACATTATAAATTAAAGTGTTTTGTGTTTTGATTTGATTATATATAAATAGCATCATTGATTTTTTTTGGTTGAAGCATGGGTGTGTTGGTCAAAATTAACTCACTTGAATTTGCAAAGAATATTTGTAGAACCATGTGTACCATTTGGCATTAATTAATCCTAAGTTATTGGGTAGAGAACCTTTGGTTTGCATTAAGAATGATCAGTTTCAACCTTTAAATTATCTTGGTTACTACTGACCAAAACAATATTGCAATTGAACTTTAAGATATGATTTTCTTCTAAATTATGTAATAAAAACAATGTAAACTTTGAAACGGGAACTGATACTGTTACCCGTTTCGTAGAGATAGCAAAAAAATGACCCGATTTTCAAAAAAAATGGTGATGCAGAATACACGTTTTTTTTAGAACATGGTTTTTGGAACTTTAATTTTTTTTCATGTTCAAGGATGAAATCAAGTTTTAGAATGGTAGTGATTTTCATGCTGATTTTAAAAAGTGAGTATTCTGCATCACACCTTTTTTTAAAAAGACCTATTTTTTGACTTTTAATTTTCTAGTGTGTGAAATGTGAAAAATTATTTTCTAAATTTGATAGTTTTTGAAGTCTTCATCTTATTCATATTT
>APFE030965084.1:23026-42716 GCA_000404065.3 Pinus taeda | reverse complement strand
TCGTTCCAGTATACACACTTTTCGTTTTTAGCACTGTTTTTGATGTTTTTTTGGGGTTTTTGGGCCAGAGTTCCCGTTTTGAGTTTATAGTTCCCGTTTCAAAGTTTACATTGTTTAAAGCATTAATTAGCCAAGATAAAATAGGTTTTCATTTTGAGAATATTTGAATAATATATTTTATCCTACATTTGGTGATAAAACATTGACTAACCAAGATAGGAATAGAGAGCACCATTTCAAAAACATAAAAATAAAGCATTTAGCTAGGGAGATGTAGCTTTTGCAAGCCATGAGATATACTACTCGGAAAAATGATAAGAATAGATATTGTCATTTAAGAACAAACCAATATTTCTTCTACACTCTGTAATGAAACACTAACTAACCAAAATTGGAATAGATAATGCAATTTCAAGACCAAACAAAGAAAGCATTTAATTAGAGGAATGTAAATTTTGCAAGCCATGAGCTGTTGCGCTTGGAAAAATGGTGTTTTTATTTTATCATTAGGAGATTTTTGAGGTCTAAAATGGGCCTCTTAAGAAAATTATAAAATAATAGTGAAAATAATAAAATAAGATTATATGACATCATCAAAGTTTAGAGGGGAAAAAGAAAAAACTATTTTTCAACTTATCTCCCTATGGGTTTGCTCAAATTTTGAACGGAAACACTTGTTGGATGCATAATTTGATTCTTCATCCAAGGAGTACCCATGTTGCCTACTTTCGATGGACCCTACTACATGAAACTAAGAAATACATGAAAAATGTGATTGCAATCACATTTTTCCATGTATTTCTTATTTTTCGTGTAGCAAGGTCCATCAAAAGTATGCAACATGGATACTCTTTGGATGAGGAATTAAATTTTGCATCCAACGAATACTCCCACTCAAAATTTGAGTAAAACCTTAGGGAAATAAGTTGAACATACGAGTTGAAAAAAGCAGTTTTATTATTTTATTATTTTTTAATATTTTTACTTTTTTTTACTCCAAAAATGGTGAATCATCCCTCGTGGTTGACATCATCATCTTGAATTCTATTGGTTCTTATAAAGTTTATTTTGGTTGTATATTTGTATTAGGAGGCCCATTTTAGACCTCAAAAGTCCCCTAACGTCTTCTGTTTGCAAGGCTAATTTTCTTTTTAGAAAAATGTTATGATGGCAAGATAATGTCTTTGAATATGGCATGGTATTTTTTTCGCTTAAAGATGTGGGAAGGTTCCTATTGAGTTCACAATTATTTTCTCTTGGATTTTTGTGTCGTTGTGTGGTAGCGAAGTTTTTGACAACTATAACTATTAGTCCATAGACGTTTTCGATTAATCCAAAGATATATGATGAATCGAAACGCATGATATTAAAAGTGTTGGTGTTGTTATAAGGAAGCTATCACAAGGACTTACAATTCAAAGCCAAATTCCATGTTGAAAAAAAAATTGGTGCAAATAATGCCTTATTAATCTTTTGTATCTCACACTTGTTATGTATGTGGAATTATACACAACACACACCCAACAATAATCTCAACATGTACTTAGATGAGAATGAATGTGAAATAAAATATTGATATATTGATATGTCAATGTAGCTAAATAACCTATAACATTATATAGATAACAATCAGAAGCCAAAGACAACCCACAAGAAGTGACACAAAAATCGCCATCAATATTAATAACAAAAAACGGAGAATGCTAATGCAACAAAGAAGCCTCAAGCCATTTTTGAGGTTAAACAAGCTTCAATACATTTTTAAAGTTTGATTTCAATTAAAATATCTTTGGATGAAATACCCAATTTAATGTGATCATATTCCCCTATAGGTTAACAACACAGTATTAAAGGCATACCTTGTAGACCCTGTTTAACTTCAAATTGCATATGTTTAATTCATTACAGTCACAAATTCTACTATTATGATGAGAGAGAGCTCTTTATAATTAATTCTACAATCTAATTATATATATAAATTAACTATAAGTTTGAAGAGTCTTTCTTCATATAAAAACTTATATTTATATATACTATTTATTATATATAATATATATATATATATATATTATATATATATCCTTCTTATCTTTTATGATAAAAATATGCAAATAATCTATGTAAGCAAGGTTGATTAAGTTTTGAAATTGAAACAATTCAATTGAAAGGGCTTGAAAAAATTCAAAGTTTGCATGAACTAGCATGGATAACAAAAAAAAAAAAACTTAATTTTGATATGCTAAGAACACTTTATTTTCATATAGACACAAAGTTTCTTTACTAAACTTTGCATTGGAATAGGAACAAAAATAAACACAATCACACAATAAAAACACATTGTTTTTCTAGGGAATCCAACTGGGCAAACCCTCTGCTTGATTGGGAATTTTATTGAGAGAAACTGAGCAATTAATCTCTTACAAATACAATTGTTTCAATCTAAAAGACACATTTGTCTTTCTTGCTGGATCTAAGCTTGAAACTATTGCAAGAAAAGTTGATCATGTTGCCCTCTTCCTTTGCTTGATCTCTGCTCTGAATTCCTAACACAAGAGTAAGGGAAATCTGCCTTCTACCAACTCACACAAGCCTCTCATTGGCTTTTTCTATCTCTCACAAGCTCCACATACAACCCTGTGTAGCGTTCTCACAAACCCGTGAGTTCTATTATCTTGTCTCGCCAACTCATGCTCACAAAACAATGATCAAATTGTGTCTTTATTCCTCCTTTTAAAGCAATTTGAATGGCTAAGTTTAGTGAGTTTCTACTTAAGGAGTTGACTTTTGTGATCGATTGAGTTAGCATGAGTTAACTACTCATGCAACTCTTATCTCAAATCAAGGACTTGAGACTCAAACACATGTTCTTTTCCTCAATTAACTAGCACTAGAATAATAATAACTCAACCTTCCACTTTAACACATCAGTTAACTACTTCATACCTCCTCCTAACTTTTAGGAATGAATCCTAAATTATGGGAATTTGTCCTAACATATAGGAAACTCGAGTATGCCAAGGAGAAACTCATTGTGGTTCCTTTGATTAAGGCAAAAATCAAGGAACCATTTCTCGCTATTATTTCCAATGCTCCCTCTTAGCGAGGAAGGTGTTCCTCAAAGAAACTCATCCACCTGGAATTGTCTCCAATACTACCATGTTCTATGTTGTTGCAACTACTCCCTCTGAGTTAAAAGGCTTCCCTGCTTTCTTCAGCAAAACCTAATTTGAAGACTTGTTCTTTCCCAACATGCTCTGCGAGTCCACCACTTTAGTCATAAGTGGCATGTGCCCTATATACCTCTTTGTTGCTTCCTCTAGCTGGAAGTGATACTAGAAGATCCAACTATCTTCTAATATCCCTTAATGAAAACCTCTGCCCACTAGGCTCGAACTCTTCCTATACTAGAAGTCTTTGATTGAGTGGTTGCCTCCACTTGCCCTGGGCTATGCTCCTCATCATCCTGCTAGTCAACCCAACTGCCAACTAGGTTAGACTCAAATTGAGACATTGATTGAGGCTCCACCTTAATAGCTCTATCCTGCTCTCACTCCACTGCCACATCTCTACTCTGAGAACTCCCTGCCTTGCTACTCAAGGTCGCATATGTCTCTACCTGCCTCTTGTAGAGATTCTTCACCCTCACACCTATCTGCGTCTTACATCCATAAGCTAAGTGTTGGAGGTATGCCTTGCCTCTATTGAAGATGGTATCATATCCCTTGTCCTCATGGGTGGCTATCGAAACAAGATTCTGCCTCAATCCTAGAACATAGATAACATCCCTGAGATGAAGGGGATTACTTGACTCCCTCTAAAAACTGACAGTACCAACTCCTCTAGTTTCATATTGACCATCATCTCCTAGCTCAATCTAAAACTACATGTCCTTCTCCTTCAGGTGGCTAAAAATTTTCTTGTTCCCGGCCATGTGGAAGGGACTCTTGAATTGATATACCATATACTATTATATGTTGAGCTTTCCATGCAAGAAATCAATGATAATTTTTCTTGAACTGGGCAGAAAAAGCATATATCTTCGTTGATGCAGCAACATGATCCTTACTGGACTCCTCCTTCCAATTAGGACACTTACTAGCATAGTGCCCAAACTCATGGTAATGGAAGCACTTGATCTTGCTCACATCCTTCTTCTTTCCCTTCTGACTGGACTCGACCTCTCCTTGGCCCTTCTTGACCTTGGCCTCGCTTGCCAGGGAAAGTTTCTCCTCGTCCACTATCATAATTGATCTCCCTTCTATAGTTCCTATTTGAATATCTTCATGTATGCAGTCAGTCCAAAAACTTTCCCAATCTAGAAAGTTCTCTCTCCCACTAACAACATCTTGGAACCCTTTCCAAGACTTGTGAAGTCCAAGGAAAAAATCACAAAGTCATGATCATATGCAACCATACCCACACCATCCAATTCGTATTGTACTTGAGTGAACCTTGTCAAATATGTGACGATAGGCTCATCCTTGCTCATCCAGATACTCCTCAGCTTCTCCTTAAGAGCAAGTTTCCTGGTATCACTAGTACTCTGCTATAGTTTTAAGATGGTATCATATATCTCAAAATTCGTCTTCTTATCATGGATATGAGGCACTATATGATCTTTGACCCCTTCTAGAATGATTTTCCTTGCCTTGAATCATTCTTATTATGTTTGGCCAATTGGTGGGGATCTTGAGGTGGCACTATACCCTGCTTCACAAATTCTCCCACCCCATTATCCTCCAACGCTATCATAATCCTCCCTTTCCATGGAACAAAGTTTGATGCTCCCTTCAAACAGTTGATCTACTCTCAATCCTTGGTAGGCCATCCTACATACTTAGCTCACAAACTCTTGCCGGTAACACTCTTGTAGTCCTTCACAAGAGACTATACTTAGGGCCTCTAATTCTACCTCTCCTATCATATCTGAATTCTTTTACAAATCTGGACTTAAGGCTTCTTTTGACAACTACTAGTAGCCCTCCTTACTACGCTTAAGATGTCAAACAATCATAGTCCAACCTAGACCATCACCCTGCAAATTTCATCAACTTAGAATGGCATACGTACCTCTTGAAGACTCCTTCCTCCAAATGTTTGAAACCCTCGTTTGTGCATTAATATTATGGGATCTCTTCCCTAGTTACAGCTGCTTGTAGCAGTTGCTACATCCCACCTACTCAGCCTTCAAATCTCTTCCAGAATTGTGTTGTTCCTCTTTCTAGCCACCTCTTCTATCTTTTGCATAATACTTCAAGAGACTCGACCTCTCTTGATGACACAGAGATGTCTTGTTGCGACCTATACACAAAGATTTATACCCAAACACCACACACAAAACTACCCTTAACTCGGCCCTGTCCAAACTTCAAAAGATACCCTACCTTGCTCCTTTGATCCACCTAAACTAGCTCCTTCGCTCCACCTAAACTAGCTCCTTAAGTGTTGCAGCTATCGCAAACCTTATACCCACTCACTATGACAAATTTGTTCTTGAATGTGTTATCTTTATTCTGATCCACACTTTGGTACCATGTAGAAAATCCATGAAAATTTGATCTACTAATATGAACAATCTGAAAAACACTTTCTTTTCAGGGAAATAGGAACATAAATAAACACAATCACACAATAAAAATACATTGTTTTTCTAGGGAACCCAACTGGGAAAACCCTCTGCTTGATTGAGAATTTTATTGATAGAAACTAAGAAATTAATCTCTTACAAATACAATTGTTTCAATCTGAAAGACACACTTGTCTTTTCTGCATGATCTAAAGCTTGAAACTCTTGCAAGAAATGTTGATCATGCTGCCCTCTTCCCTTGCTTGATCTCTGCTATGAATTCCTAGCGCAAGAGCAAGGGAAAATTTCCTTCTACCAACTCACACAAGCCTCTCCTTGGCACGTTCTATCTCTCACAAGCTCCACACACAACACTATGCAGCCTTCTCACAAACCTATGAGTTCTATTATCTTGTCTCACAAAATCGTGCTCAGAAGACAACGATCAAATTATGCCTTTGTTCCTCCTTTTAAAGCAATTCAAATGGCTAAGTTTAGTGAGTTTCTAATTAAGGAGTTTGCTTTTGTGATTGATTGAGTTAACTACTCATGCAACTCCCCCTATCTCAAATGAAGGGCTTGAGACTCAAACACGCGTTTGTTTCCTCAATTAACTCGCACTAGAAGACTAATAACTCGGTCTTCCACTTTAACACATCGGTTCACTACTTCATAACTCCTCCTAAATTTTAGGAATGAATCCTAAATTATATGAATTCATCCTAGCTTATAGGAAACTCGAGTATGTGAAGGAGAAACTCGTTGTGGTTCCTTTGATTAAGGCACAAATCAAGGAACCTTTTTTCGTTATTATTTTCAACACTCCCTCTTAGCAAGGAAGGTGTTCCTTGAAGAACCTCATCCACCTAGATATGTGTCCAATACTACCATGTTCTCTGTTGTTGTGATTACTCCTTTGAGCTAAAAGGCTCCCCTGCTTTCTTCTGCAAATGTTGCTTTGAAGACTTGTTCTTTCCCACCATGCTCTGCGAGTCTAGCACTTCAGTCATAAGTGCCATGTGCCTTGTGTACCTTTGTGGTCACTTCCTCTGGCTAGAAGGGATACTAGAAGATCAAACTCTCTTTTGATCTCCCTTAATCAAATCCTCTGCCCACTTGGCTCAAACTCTCCCTATATTGGAAGTTTATGACTAAGTGGTTGCCTCCACTCGCCTTGGGCTATGCTCCTCATCATCCTGCTAGTCAGCCCAACTACCAACTAGCTTAGACTCAAACTGAGACACTAGTTGAGGCTCCATCTTGAGAGTGTTATCCTGCGCTAGCTCCACCACCACATCTCTACTTTGAGAACTCCCTGCCTTGCTGCTCAAGGCCACATCTATCTCTACCTGCAACTTGTAAAGATTATTTACCCTCGCACCTATTTGCTTCTTACATCCAGAAGCTAAGTGTTGGAGGTACGCCTTACCTATGATGAAGATGATATAATATCCCTTGTCCTCAATGGTAACTATCGAAACAAGATTATGCCTCAATCTTGGAACATTAGAGAACATCTATGAGATGAAGAGGATTACCTAACTCCATTTGAAAATTGATAGTACCAACTCCTCTAGCTACATATTGACCATCATCTCCTAGCTCAATCTGAAATTGCATGTCCTCCTCCTTCAGGTGGTTGAAACTCTTCTTATTCTCGATCATGTGGAAGGATCCCCCTGAATCAATATACCATATATTGTTTATATGTTGAGCTTGTCATGCAAGCAATCAATGAGAAATCTTTCTCAAACTAGGCAGAAAAAAGCATCTAACTTTGTTGATGTAGCAACATTGTCCTTACTGGACTCCTCCTTATTAGGACATGTTGACGATGCTGGACCCACCAACATTCAGGGGATCACTCGGTATGAAGTTCCAACTAGACCTCACATCGTTTGGTGTGGGAGTCTCATCCAATATGATGGCCCGATTGCTATTATCTTAAATGTTTGCCTCAACTCTTGTGTGTCAACATAAGAGAGTGGTTTGCTTTGTCTTCAAGTAGTGAGGTTTGCGTGCCTAATGATTGCTAGTGTTACTTGTGTCAATGGTTCTTTCACCGCAGAGGGAGAGGGTGAGAGTGAGTCCCAAGTCGGATGGGAGGAAGCCCCAACTCTGTTAGGAACACACAACACAACAGAACATGTGCAGCTTCCCGACGAGCAGTCCACACGGATGTCGTAGTCACAACACATAAGGAAAGATAACACGTACAACACACAATGGAGGAGTCTGCATGAGTGCGACAGACTTTATAACAAGTTTACGTGAAAGGTTTGTCTAATGTGCAGGGAGGTAACCAACATGGGCAGGACACCCTTAACAACTCATACAACACATTTCCATTAATATATATGTATTACAACAATTGAATGAGTTCAAGTGTTCAACACAGGTTAAAGCAACATGTATTACAAGTGTTCAAGATTAGTCTTACAACAATTACAACACGTGTGAAAACGTGTTGCCATGTTAGCAAGCTTCTGAATTAAGTGAAAGTTCCAAAACACATCGTTACACCATACATCACTAACCTCGTGGATGGGGCATTGGAGCCACTACTTACTCCTCAAAGAAAATATTACAGAGTCTCAAGGCTATGTGAGAGGAGCTGAGGTGAAAATTCCTTTGCATGTACAAATGAGGAGGTATTTATAGCCAAAGGTGAAACTGACCCTTGTGGTTGTTCGACTTCCCTCATGACTGTTTGACTTCCATGACATTTCAACTTTACGTGACTCTTCATATGACAAGTGGGTATCTTGGACTTCCACGTTACATTACATTGACTGACAGTATGGCCCACAGTGGAGATGTGGAAGACATGACTCATGACAAGACTCGACATGACAGTGTTGGTACATTCGTATTGTTGCTAGTGTACATGTTGAGCTGTCGTGTTGTTGGGTTGTGGATGTCCTCATGTTGTGTCACAGCTTCACCTCTGCATGGCAAAGTGCGTGGAGTCTTCAATGGTCGTTGGGTTCGCTTGATGTTGCATTCGCATGTTGCTCCTTGCTTGTCTGTTGGCATGCTTGACAGGTTCGTCTGTTCGCAAAAAGTGCATGTTCATTCATCCGTGAACACATCTCTTGCATGATCGTTTGTTCATCTGTTGGCGAACATGTCCTTCTGCATGTACTCCCTTTGTTCATCTCATTCGTTGTCGCGCCATGTTTTTTGTGTACCTGTATCTGCAATCACCATGATGAGACGACATCAAATCATAAATCTCCTAGTCTACCATGATGCATGATCATTTCGAATGCAGGTCACTAGGAGAGAAGACAAGGTCATGAAACCGCATGAGGCAAGCTTCGAGCTGGGATGGAGGCTCCGGGCACTACTGGTGAAAACTGCACAAAAGTCACTAGGAGATGGTGATGGGCAATCCGGATCGACAGTGACTATCTGTGGGGTCTAGCTTGGTTGGAGGACAAACCCATGCAATTTTTGGGAGGAGCAGTCAAGGCTGCGAGAAGGCTAGGCAGACAAAAGTTGTGCAATTTTTGGAAGGAGTGGGCAACGGGAGCCTGGAAAACAAAACTGCGCAATTCCTGGAGCGAACCGATAGTTGGCTATTGGGACCTTGGCAGCAAAACTGCGCAATTCCTAAAGGGAACTGGCAGCTGGCTATTGGAACCTTGGCAGCAAAAACTGCGCAATTCCTGGAGGGAACTGGCATCCGGCTGTTGGGAGCTGCTGGCAGGAAAAATTGCGCTGATGCTGGGAGGTTGGCCTATTGGTCACCTCTGCGCAATTTTTGAGCTGAGCGAACTACTGGCCAATAGAGGGCTTGCTCATGAAATCTGTGCATTTTTCTGGGTGAGCAATCGGTCGGCTGACTAGTGGGGCTGGAAAAACTGCGCAATTTTTTGTGGGAGATAGGGACAGGCATTGGGTGTCTGCACGGCCTGTCTGCACAATTTTCTCAATCAGCGAAGTGGGAAAGGTCTGAAGCCTCTACACAATTTTTGAGGGGAGTCAACCCGGGGTGACTGTCGGGTCAAACTCTCCTGGTGACCAGCAGCAAGGTTGATTGATCATTTTGCGAGCAATGTAGCTTGAAATGGCTTGCTTGCTTCTGCATTGTTCTGGGTGACAGTCAATCAAGTCGATGATGGGGTAAAGGTCTGGTTGTCCGAGGGGAATCCAGTCGTCAGAACTTCAGCAAAACGACTAAGTGTATGAACAAGTGAAAAGGTGCATATGTGTACTTGCAAACGCACACTTACATGACTTGACGACGAGACAACTCAAACCATCCAGACACATGCTCAACATGACTAACCGACAGTGTGAGTGACAAGCGCGACACTTGTGATTGATCGTTGGACAACCGCGATGACACTTGCGCGATAGTGTATATGACTCTGTGTGTGAGCACGACGGATGTTTGCATAGCGAACACAACATGTACACACGAAGTGAAGACCTTGTGTATGACTAGAACATGGTCGCAAGCATGACATTGACATCAACAGGCAATAATTATCTGTCGAATGATCAAGCAGGGTGGGTGCGAAGACCCACACGAGCTCACGGGGTGAACCTGAGTGTGTGCAAACATAAAGTAAAACTCTCAAAGGAGGCTCCGAAATTAGATGTGGGCCAAAATTTTGGAGGGTGTTGCAACCACTACAACAGGACACTAACTAGCATAGTGCCCAAACTCATGGCAATGGGAGCACTTGATCTTGCTTAGATCTTTTTTCTTACCCTTTTAACTGGACTCAGCCTCTCCTTGGCCCTTCTTGCCCTTGGCCTTGCTTGACAAGGCAAGTTCTCCTCATCCACTATCATAATTGATCTCCCTTCTATGGTTCATGTTTGAATCCCTTCCTATTTGTAGTCAATCCAAAACCTTTCCTAATTTGGAAAGTTCTCTCTCCCACTAACAGTATCATGGAACCCTTTCCAAGAATTGTGAAGTTCAAGTAAGGCAAACTCTCAAGGTCATTATCAGATACAACCACGTCCACACCACCCAATTCATCTCGTACTTGAGGGAACCTTTTCAAATATGTGACGATGGGCTCATCATTGCTCATCCAGATACTCCTCAGCTTCTCCTTAAGGGAAAGCTTCATGGTATCACTGATACTCTAATATGTTAGAAAATCGGAAAGCTAAAAAGATTTTCTTATGTTGATAATTACTTATGATACCTTTGAGTTCTTATTAACTTTCTTATGGTCTTCTTTTATCTTTGTTTCATCAAGAAATTATCAAAATTAAAACACAGAGATCAAAGACCTAGATGTAGGCACTCTCCCAAGGCTAAAACCCCTATATAGGAGAAAAACCAATCAAACTCTTCCACTAGCAAATTCAAATTGAGACAGACCAAGATCCTAGACCCAAAGACCTTCCTCCTCCACCAAGTCAGCCTTTCAATATAATTCAGCGACCTTCAATAGTCTCTTATCCAATGGCTATAACCCATAATTTCAACCACCAGCAACTCAGAGTTCCGGCCCAGCTTTAGCACTATAGTTTCTGCCCCTCCAACAGCCCAACAGCTTCACACATGAGAGAGAGAGAGAGAGAGAGAGAGAGAATTTCAACTTCTTATGCTTGATAGAGTTCTCCTTCTCCTTTGCTAGCCCTTTCCTCTTCTTCCCTTGAAATTTTCACTTTTTCTAGCCCCAGAAGTTTCAAATTGAACTTGATGAGTGAGTGCACCAAATGAGGCCGAATTGATGCTTTTATATAGGGTGATGCCCCTCAATTAGGTCGACTTATCTAGTTTGAGGCCGACTCGGTGGAGGAGGCCTAAAAAACCTAATTTACATTAAAATAAATTTCTTTCTTGACAAATTGAGCCCAAGAAGGGTCTTTTACATTATGACATGGACAAGGACACTTGAAATAAACCCTAGAAACCTTCAATAGAGGCTTTGACCTAAGCGTAAAACCCATGTTTTAATAAATCAATTTCTTTAATAATAAAATTTATTTTTCCTTCTTTTGACAAATACATTACATCGTGACTCAAATATAATTATGAAGATCGGCACTAGTTACATTCTTCAACAGTGCCTCTTAACTAGGGAGGTATTCATAATTACGTATATACATAGGTACATGGAAGATCTCAAAATGATATGCTCTATGAAGATTCATAGTGTTGCGGACTAGATACCTGACTAGGGTATTCTATCCCGGTGGGACTAAGGGGACTCAAGCTTTAACCACTATAGGTACCATTGGGATTTTAAGCTCTACCACCAACCCAGAGATCTAGGTGTTTATCCAAGGTCAAAGCTCCATGACCAACACCACCCTCCCTCTTCGAGATCTAAACATCAACACATAGGTCGGCCATATGTCCTCCCAAGAATCTTGCCATAAGATGTTTCATCTCTCACTATCAACTAAATCAAATATATCCATTTGTGTAAGCATGCTTCCAGAGTGTTCAACCTTTTTATGGAGAAATGTACATGTACAAACACAAACCCCAATCAATAATAAACTTTCAAATATAATGCAAACCTTCGGGGTCCTCAATCATTTTGATGCTACTCTCATCATCAAGTTATCCATATACAATTTGTCAGAAGCTTTCTTCTTCTTTCATTTCTTCAACAACACCAAATACATCCTCAGATCTTCTCAAGTCTTTTGTTTGCAACTTCATGAACATTTATCTATAGTACTTTTGCTTACTTTAAGGTATTTACTATCATAATATGCCCTCCCTCTCAACTAGGGAGATATACACTTTCTTCTATCCAAGCTCCCTCTCAACTTAGGGAGATCAACCACTTCTTTCTTCTATAACATCAAAGAACTTTCCACAACTTCATTCTTTCTTGCGGCATCAAGGTCACCTTAATCATCATCATTCATATAACTTCCTTCGTCATGCTTATTATTATCATGCGAACATCTTCATCATCTTGAAGATTATGTACCTGCAAAACTTTAATAGCAAGTACAACCAAATACAAACATACAAAAGCATGAAGTTGACTATATCAAAATTGCATTACTATAATGTAAGCATCAAACACCTAAACCTAGTTAAGTGAATAATCAGCAAGAGACCCATCTTTCTACATACTAGACGTCAACTTATTGCTAGGGTTTTGTCATAAACCCTAGACTTCATCTTCGAGACACAAAGCCTTAGATATAAACAATTCAATCAAATAATAGTTCTACTATATATCTAAGGTTTTAATAATATACTTTTAGAATTACATGTCAAACTCTACCAAGATTTTATCATCAAAACTAAATAAAAACAATATCAACATATCCTGGAATATCAATCTCTAATAGGTCTTTGATACAAACCCTAGAAGTCACAAACTAAAACATGAGTATCAACAATTAGGTTAGCATACTCGCATATACATATCTAGGATTTCATGCACTAGCATTTCTCATCAATATCAATACATCGAAGTTAGATGTACAACAATTTTCTCCGGGTTAGGGTTTTGATCATACAAACAAATATACACCTAGGGTCTTATTCATAAGATCTTACTATAAATATTACAGGGGTTTTGTTCATAAATCGTAATTCACCAAACCCTAAAGATCTAGGGTTTCTATCATAACAATACCAAAACTCTAAATATCAAAATAATAGGATTTCTAGACTTTATCATCAACCCTAAGAGGACTAAAGTTTTAACATTATTGACATACCCTTAGGATCAAGAGGCTAAGGTTTTATAGTGAACCCTAAAGGTTAGGGCTTCACAAGAATGATCAAAATTTTGGTATGACAAGGGTAGATTTATTCTAATGATTAATCACCCTAACAAGAATCTTTAAGATTCAAAACCCTAGACATAACAATGTCAATAATGTAAAGCAAATTTCAAAAAAAGAATAATCGTACCTTTTACATGAAGAGAACTTTATAACAAAGTTTATAGTCTAAGACATACCTTGAGTTGTTCCTTAACAAACCTTGTAGGACATCAATCCTTGAAGGGCTTCCTCTGCAACATAACTTCTTCCATGCTTCAAGTCTATCCTTTAAAGTCTCCTCCATAACCTTTGACCATTCAACAAGTTTTCCTAATCAAGGAAAACATAAAGAAAGTGGTTATTAGCATACAATACAAACAAATTTGATGTGAGGAGGAAACCAAACATGAAAAGATGAAACAAAGAACAAAATACTTATCTTTTTCGTAAAAATGGTGGAGGCTCCCTCTTAATCCAATCTTGAAGGATATCTACAACTTTATCAAAAAAATTCAAAAATGTTCTAACAACCTCTAGAAATCAAAACATAAAAGAAAACAATACAAGGCTAAGAAGGATATGTAAGAGAGGACTTAGCGTTATAAGTCCTTGACTTATGATTCCTTAGTCTTGTTCTTCTTAGGTGGAGTTTCATCGGTAATATTTGTTTGTTCCCTATCTCTCTTCTTATTCCTTGGATTCTCAGGGTATTGATTCTTGTAATCACCCATCTTATGACAGTGGTAACATTCAATTTTGGATATGTCAACTTTCTTCTTTGGTCCTTTGAACTTCTTGAAGGTTCCCTTTTTCTTGTGATAAGCAAAATAGACATTAGAGGTATTTTCTCCTTCATCTTCCTTCTTGTTGTTTACTAATGATATTAGAGTTTTTTCTTGACTGCATGCATTCCACATTTGTTCAAATGTTGGAGTATCCTTCCAACTGCTAATTCCTTATGCAAAAGCACTCCAAGATTTTGGTCGTCCTAGAAGAGCAGTAATTACAAGCTCTTTTTTTGGTACAACGCCATCTATTACTTGGAGTTCATCTTTGATTCTAGATATCCTTATAAAGTAGGATGACACAATATCATCCTTCGTCATCTTAATAGTTCTTAATTCATTCTTGAGGCTTGTTATTTGACCAATGTTTTCGATGGTGCATAGTTTGGAGAGAATCTCATACATTTCTTGACAGAATCTATGTTGGATATGTATGAAATTAGGTTGTCCTTTACTCCATCCACTGTTAGGTTCACGGCCAAGATTTTGGTTTCTCTAAACTTCTCTTTCTCTGCTTCATCAATAGGCTTCTTGACTTTTCCTTGAACAAGATTCAAAACTTTGTGTTTTTCGAGGATAAGATCTATCCTCTTTTTCCATGCCCTGTAGTTGGAGGCTCATTCTAGCTTGTTTTCTCCCTTCATTGAAGTTGACATAGTTCTTGTAGGCAGTAGGTTTCTCTTCTTATATAATCATTTTCCTTGATGACCTTTGTTTGATCCCCTTTTCTTCAATAGATCTTTAGTTTACCTTTTTCCTTCTTCTTCACCTTAGCTCTGATACCATATTAGGAAATCAGAAAAGGCAGAAATATTTTCTTATGTTGATAATTACTTGTGATATCTTTGAGTTGTTATTAACTTTCTTATTTTCTTCTTTTATCTTTGTTTCATCAAGCAATTATCAAAATCAAAACACGAAGATCAAAGACACCAAATATAGGCATTGTACCAGGGCTAAAACCCCTATATAGGGGAAAACCCAGTCAAACTCTTCTGCTAGCAAATTCAAGTTGAGATAGACCAAGACCCTAGACCTTCCTCCTCCACCAAGTCAGTGTTTCAATATAATTCAATAACCTTCAATATTCTCTCCTTGTCCAGCAGCTATAACCCAGCGATAACCTAGAATTTCGGCCCCCGACAATTCAAAATTTTAGCCCATCTTTAGCACTACGGTTTCAGCCCCTACAGCAACACAACTGTTAAGTTATAGTATGTTCTATGCTAGAGCAATTTATTTAAATTTTCACAGTTAGCAATCACAGCGTTTAGATAAACTGCAGATAGAACATAAATATAAATCGCAAAAGACAAGCCAAGACAAGAGGACACAAGATGTGGCGCAAGCCAGAGACAAACCCCACAATGTGTGGGGAAACCCTTTGATCAAATCTTCTTTTATCTTCAAAGTTCAGTAGAGAAAGAGAGAGAGAGATAGTACATTTACAACAGAAGTCAACACTTTGACTTATCTAGATTTAGCATATATCATTTCGTATAATGATGATATCAGTTGAAGACATTCTGCTTCAACTGAATCTCCAAGGTGATGACTTCACCTATCGTAGTGCTGCACCTTGTCCATTTGCCGCACCTTACCATGTAGCACCATGCTGCCCCATCACAATGCTGGATCTAGATGACTGAGCTGTTCTCATCTTTATCATGCTACATCTTTCCATGGTCTCATCCACCATCAAGTTGCCCATGCTCATGATTACATTTACTATGATGTTGTCCATGCTCCATGCATCATTGTGCTGCCCATGCACATCATTACATTTACCATGATGCTCATGATCTCATATATCATGCATCATGCTGCTCATACTACCCATATACATCGTACTGCTCATACTGCCCATATGCATCATGCTGCTCACACTGCCATATGCATATATATGTTCATTTGCAACAGATGTGTTATATATTAGTCTCCGCATATACATAGCAGTGTATTGCCATGATTGTGTTGTATACATGACATGCGTATACATAACAGCGTTGAGTTTTCTACATATACATAACAGCGTATGAGTTTCCATCATAGAACAGTGTATCGATTGTCTGCTCAACGTGTAGAGACTGCCTGGTAAGGTCTTTATTGAACAGTGTATAGATAATGTGGATAAGGTCCAGCGTATCGATTGTCTACTCAACGTGTATTCATTTCCTTGATTGGCCAGCGTGTATTCATTGCATGCATGTTATATCATTTCCTGCGTATATGATCCGTAATGAACAGCGTGAATATAACCTTGACTGCCCAACGTGTATTCATTGCCTCCACTACCCAGCGTGTATCTGCCTTACCTTGCTTTGACTGCATCACTTATTGTATATATCTGCGTTCCATAATGAATTCCATGCACAGCGTATAGGTCTCACCATGAACAGGCCTACGTTATTCAGTTGTTCCTTATGACTGCGGCATTTTCTATATGATTCATCATGTTGACTATCTTTCGTATGAGTCTCCCTGATCTGCGTATCAATGTACAGCATACAAGCCTTCCATGATCTGCGTATTAATGTCATCATAAGTCTTCTCTGATCTGCGTATTAGGACCTGTGGTAGGGCACCTTTCAACTGCGGCTGTGCTTCCTTTTGTTATTATGGCTAGGGTTTATTATGGTCGCCTTTATACGGCATATGAGGATCCTCAGTGACTGCATTAGGGTCTGTGTCTAGATGTCCAGCATTTCATCTTCATTAGGATAGCGTAGATACTAGGGCACTTCTTTTGGATCTTTTCTCCATCAAACCCAAAACAGGATGAAGAGAGATCACAAGAGAGTGAGTGTGTAGAATGACTTAAAGTCTCCTTCTATTTATAATAAAAACGTGGATGTTTGAATAGACATGACGTTTGGGCTTCTAGAGCCTACATAAGTTGCTGGTCGGCTAGATAATAAATCCATAATCAAAATAAATTCATATCTCCATAAATACTTATCGAAATCGAATGATATTTGGATCAATCCTACACCTCTCGACAAGAAGGATCCAATAAAAATATCCGCTGCCATAAATAAGCTGAGCCACATGGAGTTTGGCCCTAGTTGCCAATTTTAACACTCCCTCTCTACTAGGGAGAACTCCATCCATTGATCCATAAGTCTGATTGTACTGTCTCTGCCATCAGTGCCCTGCACTACTCTGCGTAGCTCTGCTCGGCTCTACTTGCTTTGCTCTGCTCAGCGCTGTTGTCTCAGCTAGCTCTGCTCAACTCTATTGGCTTTGTTCAGCTTTGTTGGCTCTGCTCTGCTCAGCTCAGCTCTACTGTCTCAGTTGGCTCTACTCAGCTCTGCTCTGCTCTGATGAACTATGAAGAAGAAGAATTGATCGAGAATGTCTCATACCATTCTCCATTGACGCGAAGTCAGTCTCGGAGTGCATACCACTGGTCCCAGACCAGTCTCAACCGACCCAAAGTCAGCGTCATAGTGGGTACCACTCCTACCATTGGTCCCAGACCAGTATCGCAGTCTCAGAGAGTATACCACTGGTCCCAGACCAGTCTCAGCTGACCCGAAGTCAGCGTCATAATATGTACCACTCACTGGTCCTAGACCAGTACTGCACTGACACGAATTCAGTCTCAGAGTATGTACCACTGGTCCCAGACCAGTCTCAACCGACCCGAAGTCAGCGTCATAGTATGATACAACTCCTACCACTGGTCCCAGACCAGTCTTAACCGACCTGAGGTCAGCGTCATAGTATGGTACAACTCCTACCACTGGTCCAAAACCAGTCCCATTGATCCCAAATCAATGAAGGTCATCCTAGCATAGGGAGTACGGTAGATACAACGATGCGTCCATCGGTACTACTATGGTCCCTATCCTCATTTCTCTGCTCATTGATCAGATGAGAGGTTCTTCCCATGAGTCCCAGACTGCATGCTAGGATGCCTTGACAGGAGAACTTAATCAATCTCATCCTCACAGGAGAACACATCAATCTTGCTACAATCGCCATGGAGAACACATCAATCCAGGCCTCACAAGAGAACACATCAATCCTGCTACAATCGCCATGGAGAACACAGCAATCCAGGCCTCACAGGAGAACACATCAATCTTGCTACAATCTCCATGAAGAACACATCAATCCAGGCCTCACAGGAGAACTAATCATCCTGCTACATAGGAGAGTGAATCATCCTGTTTCACAAGAGAGCGAATCATCTTGTCCCACAAGAGAGTGAATCATCTTGTTCCAGTGTGCACCACCAAGGGAGGGTGAGTCACCCTGTCGTTGTATGTTGTTCTAGTAAGAACCGCAAGCCCTCAGAACTCCCAGAGCTCAATGTATGCAACATGCAGGACCCTTATACAAGGGCTTCTTGACAACTCCAAGTCGTTTGGGAAAATCACAGATTAGATCTTTCCTTGGGGCTTTGACAAGGTGTATCGACCTATACATATCTTAATACGATGGAGCCTCCTTGCTCATCGACTTACCATATCCCAGATGATGTCTATCTGCTGGAGCAATCGACGAATACGAGATTCCTTAGTAATCGAATCCCACCTCTGGTTGTTACAGAGAATCACAGTGGTATCCAATGTAAATCCAAACAGCTCAGTGAAGAGCTTTCACAACCAGATTGCCTCACACGAGGTCATGTTAGCAGCAATATATTTTGCTTCGGCGGTGCTCAAAGCCACCGACTTCTGCTTCCTGCTCATCCAGGATATCGAAGCAGATCCCAAGGTGAAACAGCACCCGGAAGTGCTCTTACAGTCCACCACACTACCTGCCCAATCAGCATCAGTATATCCAGGTAGTCTCACATCTCCGGCAGTGTATCATAACCCATTGTGCCACGAAGATATCTCAGAAGATTCTTTGGCATCAATCCAGTGAGGCTCAACCAAATATGAGCTCATAATGTTAACTGCAAAACATATGTTTGGATGGAGGTTCACCAAGAACATCAATGCGAATGAGTTTATGAAACTCAGAGGCATTTCCCAAATCTGGTCGACATCACTACCATATAAATTTTAAAAGTTAAGATCCTCGAGGTAGTCACACGCTTGTAGTCCATCATACCGAATCTTTCCAATATCTTCACCACATATTTTCCTTGAGATAGGAAAATTTCCCCTGACTTCTACCACACTTCAAGTCCTTGGTCCTTCATTCAAATTCAGAAGCCAACTCCCTCTTACATTTGTAAATGAGAGGGTTTGCACCTGTTAGAAAGAGGTCATCCACATATAGCACCGGTATGAGAGTCTGGTCATCTTCAACCTTAAAGTAAAGGTTAGGATCGACTTCACTCCTAGTGAATCCCAGCTTCATCAAGTAGCTATCGATCCTCTCATACCATTCTTGGGGTGCTTGCTTCAGCCCATAGAGAGCCTTCTTCAACCTACATACATGATATTTTCAATCATAAATCTCAAATCCTTCAAGTTGCTCCACATAGACGTCTTCTTTGATAGAACCATGCAAGAACGCGGTCTTGACATCCATCTGATGTAGGTTCCATCCTTGTGAAGCTGCAAGGGCTATAATCGAGTGGATGGTCATATATCTGGCAACAGGTGCAAATATCACATCATAGTCTATACCTTCCTTCTGGGAGAAACCACGAGCAACAAAA
>APFE030965084.1:3039-17384 GCA_000404065.3 Pinus taeda | reverse complement strand
AGAAGCGATCCATCCTAGATGAATCTTTGTTCTTGCAGGACGTTTGTTGCTGAAGCATCTGTTTGAAGAATGGGTGGTTTTATGGCAGTGCTTACACGGATGAAGATCAAAACAGTGATCTTTCATATGGCCAACTCGATCATAGTGTTGGCATTTCACGATCTGTTTTTGTTGTTGTGGTGGTGGAAGAGGAGCAGAGTCTGGAACAGCTGAAGCTGAACTGTCATGAGTAGCAGGTGAACTGTCATGAATGAAACCAGCACTCTGAAATTGAATGGGCTTGGCGTAGTCTAGAATATGAAAGGACAAGTCCTTGTCATATCCAAGACCAGTTCTGTGCTTGTTGTAGACAAGTTGTTCCCAAGGTCTGATGATGGGCTTGGGAAGTGCTGACTGAACTTCTGCATCTGCATGTAACCGTGCTGCTTTGTTTGGTACTAAATCTGAATGAACTGTAACATGCTGCTCATGGGTGGTTGTCTCAATGTTCTGAACAAAACAGGTTCAGAATGGTGTCTATTTTGATGTAGCTCT
Source organism: Pinus taeda (assembly GCA_000404065.3). Classification (NCBI taxonomy): domain Eukaryota; kingdom Viridiplantae; phylum Streptophyta; class Pinopsida; order Pinales; family Pinaceae; genus Pinus; species Pinus taeda. The sequence continues at coordinate 16,850 of APFE030965084.1, read as the reverse complement.
TCTTGCTGTAGCTGTGATTCAAGCTGCAAAAAATCAATCTTTTCCTGTGCATTTTGTAGACATGTCTGAATTTCTGAGAGAAAATCCTTGCTGATTTTGACTATATTATTCATAGTAGAGAGTATTAGATTGTCCACTAACTCTAATATTGCACTAATTAGAGCCATATTCAACCAATACTTTACAGATTCACACTTATCAACTCCACTGTTTATTAAAACCCTACTAACAGTATATGAAATTCTTGCTAAATCTATTGATTGAGAGAATGCCCTCAATATGCTAGCTATCTTTAATTCAGACCAAAACCCTTATAGTATTACCGCACAGAGTATTTCAAGTATCCAGCCTTTTCCACAAGGTCCTCTCAGCACTCTATATACTCCCAAAGTTGCTTGCAAATGTGACTTTGTAGAAGTATTCATTCTGTGTATGAATCACACTAGAAAAATGCACACAAATTCCTTTCTGAAGGTAGAACACACTCCAAACAAATAACTGAAATCCACTTATGGGATTAGGACAACAAACTATAGACAAGCCAGGTATTTGGTCTCTTTTGAAAATGAGTATGAGACATGTACACCAGGGATTCAATCCTTCTCCTACAAATAGAACTGGGAATGAATGTTTCAATCCCTCTATGATTTAATCAGTTTTCTCCAGCTATAGAATTGCAACCCAAGGAGTAAATGTCTCCCACGCACAAGCAAACAAGGGTACAATGCCCAGCCAAGAGCTATGACCTCCACAGATCCTTCAAATTCCAGCGTAGGATTTATTTGATCTGTCTCTTCCTCTATCAGTGCGCACAGGCTCATGCACCAGATCACCTTTTTGTATTCAAACACACCTCGGTCCTTAGCACTACAATCACATCAACTGAGTATTTTAATTCTGTTGAATGCAACCAATCACATACTCTATCTCTAACCACAGTGTTGGAGATCCATGGATATATTTTGGCCTACGCTGAGAAACTTGGATAGACGTTGTGTGCTTCAGGGATTATTTTCTCTGCATATTCGAAAGAAAAACTTGGTGGCTTTGGAACTTTGGCCTCACAATGAAGAATAATTCGACTTCGACTCAATCTGGGCGGTTGAACAATCTGTTACCATTGATTTGGTTCTGCTCAGCGCTGACAAGTTATAATCTTAACCCAACAATGGCGGAAACTTGGCCTTTGAGCACTGATACAATCTCGACCTAACTGGATGTTTATTTCACACATATACAGTGCTGCCATGTATTTTCCAGCGTCCTCGTAAATTCAATTCATAGGAATAGGAGCTGCAAATCTATTTTGGAGTGTACTTGAATGACAGAGGTTTTGGATTTTAGAGAAGAAGAAGCTACGCAGGGTTCGTTCCGACCCCAATGAACAGGAACTTTTCTTCAATGACGAAGGCAATCTCGATGTTAAACACACATATACAGCACAAACAACCACAGAAGCTGCAAATACGACTATGCCCTCAAAGGCAAATAAATTTTCCCTTCTCTACTTTCTCAATGCGGACTTTGTGCTTCGTATTCAGATGCTGAATAACCTTCCCTGCAAAAACAGAAAAGGAATCCAACCCCTTGGGTAAAGGCCCTGTTTTAGTAGGACTGCGGACCTTGTATCAGGGACATTGAAGTTGTTGCCACTGTAATGTGAGCATTATTATTCATAGTGACTCCTCTCCAAATCTGCCATCAATTAAACCGAGTTGGTGTTCAACCAAATGTGTTAATAAATTTTTTTATGATGCGTCGTAACTCCTCTGCAAATCAATCGTTCCTTAAGATCCAAGTTGGTGCACAACCAAATGTTTTCCTTAAGAATGATGCATTTGCTTCTATAGCAAACACTGTGTACTAGGAACATTGACATTTTCTTATCCTGCACCTAGTTCTCGAGTCGTCTTCACAAGGCACATTAACAATTTTTATCCTGTACCAAGATTTCGAACGGTCTGCAGAAGGCATATTAATAGTTTTTTTTTCGTGCACCAGAATCACAAACACTGTGCGCAACCCCCATTAACAATTTCTATACTGCACCAAGATCTCGATCTGTCTGCACAATGCACATACAATGTGCGGTTACTGTAACATGCGCCGCATCATGCATGGTGATTGTGCACCGCAGAAATAGTTGGGTATAGAACCGACCAAAAATGTAGGACTGTAACCTCATGCACCGCAGAAATCGTTGGTATGGAACCGACCAAAAATGTAGCACTGTAACCTCATGCACCGCAGAAATCGTTGGTATGGAACCGACCAAAAAGGTAGGACTCTAAACGACAGGTATTGGTTTAAGGCGCCAGATTTTAAAACGCATATGACAGAGGGTGCATATTTTAAAATGCATATGACAGTGGGCCAGCAGCAGATTTTAAAACGCATACAATATCAAAGCCATATCCCAAAGCAGTCACTGCGATTCCAGCGAAGCAGGCGACTGTTCAGAGGAAATATCATAACTCATATGTTCAAAAAACGTATATGACACTGCCTTTGGACCAGATTATGAGACAGAGAACAGAAGGCAGTGAACAGAGGTCAGGTAACGTAGAACTGACACTGACATATATGGAGACCACAAAAACAAGTGGCTCAAATTGAAGCAGGACCAACAATCACCTGCTCTGATACCATGTTAAACACACATGGTGAGCGAGAACAAATAGTAAAGATAAAGCATGCAATTCGATTTTTTATTAACACTGAATATACATTTATAGTACAATGTGTGACTCTTGGGTTTCACATCCCAAGGTCCCTTGGACTCCTTTTGTCCATTCGGCTTCCACACTAACCCATTTAGGATTAGGTGTCCAACAACTATGTTGTTCCTCCTTCTAGCCAGCTCTTCTATCTTCTGCACAATACTTCAAGAGACTCAGACTATGACCTATACACAGAGATTTATATCCAAACACGATGCACAGAACTACCCTTAAACGTTGTCTACAAACTGCCCTTAACTCAGCCCTATCCAGAGTTCAAAAGAGACCCTACCTTGCTCCTTCGCTCCACCTAAACTAGCTCCTTAAGTGTTGCATCTATCGCAGACCATACGCCCACCCACTATCATGAATTTTCTCTTGAATGTGTTATCTTTATTCTGATCCATGCTCTGGTACAATGTGGAAAATCCACAAAATTTGGATCTGCTAATATGAACAATCTAAAAAACACTTTCTTTTCATATAATCACAGAATTTCTCTACTAACCTTTGCACCATAATAGGAACATAAATAAACACCATCACATAATAAAAACACATTGTTTTTCTAGAGAACCCAACAGGGAAAACCATATGCTTGATTGAGAATTTTATTGATAGAAACTAAGCAATTGATCTCTTACAAATACAAATGTTTCAATCTAAAAGACACACGTGTCTTTCTTGCTTGATCTAAGTTTGAAACTCTTGCAAGAAATGTTGATCACGCTGCCCTCTTCCTTTGCTTGATCTTCACTCCAAATTTCTAGCACAAGAGCAAAGGAAATCTGCCTTCTACCAACTCGCATAAGCCTCTCCCTAGCTCGTTCCATCTCTCACAAGCTCCACACACAACCCTATGCAACCTTCTAACAAACTAGTGAGCTCTATTATCTTGTCTCGCCAACTCGTGCTCACAAGGCAATGATTGAATTGTGCCTTTGTTCCTCTTTTTAAAGCAATTCAAATGGCTAAGTTTAGTGAGTTTCTAATCAAAGAGATTGTTTTTGTGATTAATTGAGTTAGCATGAGTTAACTACTCATGCAACTCCTATCTCAAATCAACGACTTGAGACTCAAACAAACGTTCTTTTCGTCAATTAACTTGCACTAGATGACTAATAACTCAGCCTTCCACTTTAACACATCAGTTAACTGCTTCAAAACTCCTCATAGCGTTTAGGAACTAATCTTAAATTATAGGAATTCATCCTAACTTATAGGAAACTCGTGTATGCCAAGGAGAAACGCGTTGTGGTCCCTTTGATTAAGGCACAAATCAAGAAACCCCTTCTCACTATTATTTTCAACAACTTGGTGAATGGTAAATGCGACTTTGGAATATTGTTGATAAACCTAAGCATGTGAAAGACAAATGATAAGTTCAATAGCAAGTTATCATAATATTAAGATATGTTTAATCATAACATTCATTAATATGGTCCATATAGGTGAAGCAAAATTGAAAAGGGAGAGACAGAGGTATGGCAAGCACATGAGTGCAATACATGAAGGTTAAGTATATGATTATTGTTGCGGTCAACTTAGCAACATATATGTATACTTAAAGGTGTCAAATGAGACTTTGTAAAGTGCCACATGAAAGGTAATTAATCTTTCTTTGTTAGAGTTTTCATATATATTTTGTGTTCTATAACAGTATGCTATCAGAACTAAGAACTATTAGTACTTTCTCCTTATTGTGCCATTCTCTTTCAAGGAGGACAGAAAAGACAAGATTTAAGAGGGGCAATTTCTTTTGTAGGTCTTGGTTTGATTTTTTATTTGCCCACTCTTATCCATATTTAGCTTCAATTTTTAAAAACAATTGGAAGGCCACCAGAAATGTTAACGAAATAACCCAACAATGAACTTGATCCCTGACACATTATCTACATCTACCAGTTTGTATTTGACAAACAACTTATTGAATTGATCAATGCATTATTGGAGAGACCGGTTGTTGAACCACTATAGCTGTAAGTACTGCACAGATAAATTATATCTATATAGCCCAAATTATTGAATCGCTTGATGCCATTACATGTTTCTTAGTAGCAGCAATGTACAGGTTATGCAACTGCCACCAAATAGGTGCTTGATCTTACTGATAACAAATGAGTGCTTGTCATCCATATGAATTGGAAGAGCCATAATCTTTTGTCGGTTGAACAATGTGGGTTGAGCCTAAAAATTGGACTCAAGGCTACAGAGCTTAGTGTTGAGCTTCTCATCATCCAAATTACACTTAAAGCTTTGAGGAGTGATCTTAGTATCTAACTGGAAGGCCCACCGAGCAAATGGAGATGTAGGAATCATTTGTATGGGCAATCCGTTGCACTTGCATTGTTCACTATTATAATATCATAGTACAGCAGTTGTACTTGAGTTGTTGACATTCAAATTCTCCTTGCTGATGTTCATATTTTCAAACATTATAAAAATTTGCGTAGCATAAAGTGCATCTTTGCACAGATTGCTGATTGTGGTTATTTGGCTAACCTTAAGTGCAAACTTGCAATTTTGTATGGAAGTATTGTTGCAAGAAAAGTGCAGGAGAGAATAGTTGTCAAATGTGTAATAACATGAAGTGGAAAATCTGTTGTTAAGTGTAACAAAGGCAGGGGAGCTAAAGTTGACTTAGTCAAAGGTGATTGCCAAACTATATTACCTACCATGAATCAATGTTGTTAGTTCCCTGGAGATATCAGGACAATGCTCATATATATGAAAACACGAGAGCAAGTATGATAGGAGATTGCAGGAGACATGTGATACGCACATCTGTATTACTATATACAGTCAAAATTGTGGGAGAAAGATACAATAAATAGAGATTCTAGATGAAGGGAAGGTTCTAAGAGAAGATAGGTTTACATAGAGTTCTAAAAGAAAGTTTATGGGGAAAATGTACATAGAGATGTGTACAATCCACAAGATTACAATAAAATATAATAGTCCATGTGGCTATGTCTCATCAGTTCCTCCCTGTGTAGAGGAATCCATCTCAAATTTCAATTGGTGTTGGTGTACACCCTCTCCAATGAAAGACAAACTAATCTTCAAGCATTTTGTAATCGGGGTCTTTGTAACCATGTCCTTGATAAACATGGAGTGCTCAAACCAGTGGCAGAATTCTTTGTTGAAAGTAAAACGGTCATGGAAGAAAGTTGTTTGATGTCCTTCTTGTTGAAGAACATCAGCAGAAGCATGTTGAAATTCACAGAGGAGAAGCAATGATGTAAAAGAAGCGTGAATAAAAGCAACTACACGAACAATGATGCTGTACTACGAATTGTTGAGTTCATTTTTATTTATATTGATGGGAGCAAAGAGTCTATTAAATGTTTGTCTGAAGAGAAATGAAGAAATAGAGAACCATGAGCTGCAAGAAGTCCTCTTTGCTTACGTTTGAACATTTAAGTTCCCATGAGCTATCTAAACAACCAAAGGAGTGCAAAGCGAGAGCAACTATGAATGGGAAAAAGATAAAGAGTCCACAGAAGGCAACGGGGCTTGATATGATGATGTTGTGGTGAATTCTGAATGATTCTTCAATGCCATAGGCTCACCATTTTTTGGACAGTTGGAATAGTCTAATCCAGCTCCATAGTGAGAGCAATGGAAAGAATTGGCAGTGAAGTATGTGCTTGGAAACTAGTAGAGGATGGCATGAAAAACTGTAGTTGAGGTTGCCCTAGCTCATAAAGATCGTTCATGAAGCTTTGGCCACCGCTTCTCTATCTCTGAAGAACCTAGAACCAAATCAATGTTGTGTTGGATGGTTCTAAGAGGAATCAGTCCTTGAGGTTTTCCAAAAACCCCTGAAGATACGTTAGTAATACCCTGAGAACACACAGGAGGGAGCTTCTCGATGTTATGATCTTTTGCTTCACAAAGCACACTAATAGTAGTACTTATGGATATTCCATAACACATACTGTCACTCATAATGAATCATATGTCAATCATACTAGCAAGGATGCCTTGATGCACAAAACGAGGAAAAAATATAACTTGAACGGAAACTATAGTTACCTTGTCATACGCAGGGACTAAGAATCCAAGTTTGGTTGAGCATTAAACCAAGTCTAGGATCTAGTGTTAAGAACTAGTCATTCAGTTCACAACTATTGCATTCTATGAGAAAACCCAATTAACCTACAAATCATACAATGTTGAACAATGCTCCAAGCACTCCAAAAATTTTAGTGTGATCCAAAGATTCAAACTTTACAATGATTCGAATGCTATCTCGAAGCAGAAGAATTTGATTAAGATACTTCTTGTTGTTGATCATTTGAGAGATTTTCACTTGCATTTAAGATACAATATAAGACATTTAGGATGAGTCTCAAAGAATGGGTTCTGAAAGATTGGTCACCTCAAATTATCACGGGCAATGAAATCCAAGGAACCTTGTATCGGAATGTTTACTCAAGCCCTTACAGTTGGCTACTACACCATATCCACATCCATATCATCTTGATTGGTTAAAGGGTTCAAGTAAATTTACACTTGTGGATAAGCATTATTGTGTTAATTTTGTGAGAGAGCCATTCATACATATATTTGGTTGTGATGTCACCGTTGATTTTTGAGTAGCTTGGGAGGTACTCCAAGCCCTAGGTTTCAAGGTTTGAAGGTTGGAGAACCACAAGAGTCACTTGTGGGCTTGGAACCCAAGGTTGGGGTTTTGCACCTATCGATGTTTGGGCCAAAACCATGAAGCATTTTGGACATGAGATGGATGGAGATGATAGAGGATGGCAAGGAGAATCCAACGCTTTGAGAATCGTCGAATTTTGAAATGTCCTTGATGAGTTATGAATTTTTGAAGTTGAAAAATGAATTTTTGGCACATAAGTCATATAGGCTTGGTGTGAATGTGCCAAGAGACATGTCAATTCGTTGACCCTTCTAAAATATATAAATAGAAGGTGAGAGGATTCATTTTAGAGCATCCAAGTGCGTCAAATATCATCAATACATCTCTGAAATAAGGCCGATCTCAAGAGGACAGGACGTGGGATTAAGGACTGTTTTGGAGTGAATTTGTATCCACAACAGGGCCGAGATGCTGCAACAGGACAGCCGCAATTCTGAAGATGTTTCTGGGCAGATTGTGTGGGATAATTTGTCAATTGCAAGTCCGAATTAAGAGCAGGTAGCAGCCGCTTGGAGAGAGGGAGTTCTGGTCTGTTTCCAGGGTGGTTTTGAGTGGAAAACTACCTCTGTTCATGAGGCCGCCGCCCAGATAGAAGACAAAAGTAGGCCGCAGGCCCTACTGTCCCTAGAACAGGGAGCCGTGAGGGGTATTAAGGGCTGAAAAGTAGTCTAAGGACCGACGTAGTAGGACAGGAGGCAAGGGAAACAAAACCACAGCAGTTAGGGAGATTTTGGTGAAGAAAAGAGGAGCTGAAGCAGTAAGCTTAACCAGGACCAGAATCTACTGCAGTCAAACAGACCCCAGAACAAGGTATGTATTGGTGAAGTTGTAGTTGATTTGATGCAAGGGATGGTGTCCTAGTGTGGACAGAATTTGTAGCAGCCTGTGGGAGTCAATTGGAAGGCTTAATGTGGTGGTTAGAAGCCTCTCCTTGAAGCAGATTTTCACAGTGGGATTGGGTGCCATTGGACTAGTGGAGGGCAGCGTGTTGGCTACCCAAAGTAGCCCTTGACAAGCAGTCATAAAGTGACATTGACAGCTGAAAGTTGGGTGAAGATTGGAGCCTAATGTGCAGCACTTTGATGGACAAAAGTAACTAGCCCTTGACAAGCAGTCATAAAGTGACATTGACAGCTGAAGGCTGGGTGAAGATTGCAGCCTAATGTGCAGCACTTTGATGGACAAAAGTGACTGCTAGATTGGCAGATTGGAGCTCAGGTGTTGGCCAACCTAGAAAGGCAGATAGGATCAGCCCGTGTTCATTGTAGCAAAAGCGACTTGCAGCAGTGATAGGTGCCAGCCCTCTTGGAGACTCTATGTGGTGTCTCTTGATGGACTAAGGGGCAGCTACAGAGCAGAATGGGAGCAAAGGACCGGCAAGATGAGATACAACATAGAGACCACAGCGAGATTGTTAGTGTATGTTGTATTCTTGTACTTGTGGATAGTTGAGGGCCATAATCCCTTGTATGGGATCCCTAGACAGTGGTATTATATGTTGATTAATATAACGAAGTTGGGTTGAAATTTGTAAAAAGTTGTCTATACTTGTGCATGTGTGATTTACTGCTTTATATTGTTCCACAGTGCAGAGTAGTTATGTTGAGATTCTTGGTTTGGTAGCATCAAAGATTCTAAGATTCTATCCTAGACCCGAGATTGTGGAAATTCAACATCCCATGGACTATTTCGATGTGGTACTCTACACAGCATATCAATATGATTGCAAGGCCGCAACTACAATAAAACATATGAGCTGCACAAGGATAGCAAGACATGTACTCTTAAATCTTCTTCTCTCACCTCTTTACTTTTAAGACAGTCAATGCTTAAACAACCATCTGTGTGAGTATATAACTCTCTGTGTAGTGAGAAGTTAAGCAGCATAATACTAGTAAGCTACCGCTTCAAGCAACAAGGACATTCTTAGATTAATACACTGATGCATTTAAAGCAACTGAAAGGTCTTCTTCTTTTGCAGTATAATCAACGGTTTATTGAGTTGATGCAAGAATCTGTGCTTCCAAATCAACCTTATATAAAGGCATTATCACAAAAAGTGCAAAATTTGAAAAACAATTGAAACAACTTCTTGAAGAAGGAAAGACTTAGTTGAGCACGTCCCACTGTGATTCTCCCATGATATTGAGGCAAGAGTAGATTTTCACTGACTACTAACTTCTCATTATGATCACTGATAAAACTAAATATCCCCTTCATAGGATTGATGATATTCTTGATTAGGAGAAAATTACTTTCCAGAAATCAATTAAGCTTCAAGGCATCATTAAGTTTGTAGGAAGCCTACACAGGCATGGAAGACAGCTTGAGCTCTATGACTGGTTAACAATGCTGTTTGAATTAACGGTGCACCACTGACCAGCTACCTTCATGCAACATCTTCGGAAACCAATTTGGTGTAGTTGAATGACATTCTAATCTACAACAAGACGTAGAATGATCACATGCAACAGGAAACTTGTGCAATATAGCTTTTCAACAGCTCAAGAATGCTTTATGCTTTGCACCAGTGCTGTCTCTTCCCAATCCAGACCCTTAGATTTTGATATGGATGCTTCATAATAAGCCATAGGATAATTAGAGAGGGCACTAATAGCCAACTGATCAGAGGCTCCTTCACAAGCAAGGCTTAACTAGGGTCTCACTATATAGGGTTCTATGCCTTGGTTCAAGTACTCAGCAACCACAACACTATCATGTCAGTAAGGAAGTTATTTTGTACATATATCTCAAACAGGCATTTCAATTTCTTACATCTTAATCTAAATTTGAGGATCATCTGCACATTAAGAGGACATTATATTTCCAGAAATTTCATCAGAGTGTTTTAATACAAGAATGGGACCACGAACAAAATGGCAGATTTTCTTTGCTTTCCTCCAGTGTAAGTACTAAGAATCTCGATGTTAGGCTCACTGCAACTTAGGATTGGAAGGATCTGAACCGTTTTAAGTTTGCACTTTCCTCCTAGGATTTCAGCATTGCAGCAAACCTACAATGACTTATTGACTATTTTTGGATTACACCCTCCAGGAGGGCTTGCTATATAGCATTTGGATTCTTGCTGGAAGCGTTCAAGAGATTCTTCTAAAAAAGGTTTGGTCTTCTTCATGTAGGGCACTTTTTGTAGTAAAAAGAACATTTCACAATCTGCAACGCTATTTCTACTAATCTATCACCCACCAATGAAAGAGAGCATTTTCACAATTATCTTCACAGATGCTCACCTTACAGTAGACCTAAGCATTTCAATATGAAACTAGAATTATGTCAGCGCTTGCTAGTCCGCTCTCATTATCTCAAAAAACAATATATCCTAGCTAAGCAATGGGAACCCTTAATCACCTCTAGAACTTCAGTTTAAATTTACATTCAATACATAAATTGTTGTCAAATATTTGAGAGCCCGCATATGCACATTTACTTTATCTACAAGCTTAGGACAGAAATGAAAGAGCTTCGGGCTGCTTGTGAAACTGATATAGTAGCCTCGTACAAAAGACATGTTTATTTGCTTTTGGTACTGGTATAATAAACTACATTTGCACTCTACAATTTTTCCTCTACAGTTTTTCCTCATAAAAACCATCAAGGGTAGAGTATTATACCTTTAGAACAGTTGGCTCTAATCTTGAAAAAGCATCAAAAGAAATGATGGTTGCAGTACTTTGTTGCTGTTGATTCAGCCACCATAACTCCCCCAATATTTCTATTTACGTCCTCCTCCATCAAGCTTTTTTTCACTTCCGAAGCCTAATTTGCTGGCGAACCTTGGCAATAAATGCATCTGCTTTCCTATTTACCTCATCGGGGCTTGGACTTGGACAAAATTGTGCATTAACATTATCCAGAGAAAACTGCTTTCTAAAAGCAAATGCCCGCCCATGTTCAGGCTCAGCCTCAGACTCAGATTTGGCTGATTCTGCAGTAGAACTTCTCCCCTTTTCACGTTTTGTGTCATTGGACAGAGACCATTGGTGCTCAAAAACAGGAAATGGAGGTGGTGGAGGAGGAGGTGGAAGATGGATCGGCGATGATTTCCAACTAGCTAACTCTTCTTCAACTCTGTCATCTCCAACCCTGTTCCCCTTACTGGAATTAATCGGATCTTTGTTTTCGGAGGTCTCATCTCTTCTAGACTTTGAAGAACCATTACTTTCAGAGATTCCTCCATTTCTATGGTGTTTTGAGATTTTTTCAACAATGGGGGCTGTGGAGGAATGTACCCTCCTTTGGTGTTTTGACATTGAATCAACTATGGAAGTGGGAGGAAGAGGAGGACGAGCAGAAGGGTGAGAGGATGAGGAGGAATGCACATTCCTGTTTGATATATCTGAATGGGGCCGAAGTGAACTCTGAGAATCTTTGTTCTTGTGTTTGGATTCTTTTTGGTAAGAAGACCACCATTGTTGAAGTGGGGGAATGGTTGAGGATGGGATTGTTGTGTGTTTTCTGTCAAGCACACCAAATGCATTGGCAAAATCCTCGGCATTGTTGTGTTTGTGTTCATGCTTGCTTCTTCTGCGCTTGTGTTCATCCTCCTTAGTTCTGTGCTGGGAATCCTCTTTGCTTTTGCTTCTTCTGCGTCTGGATTCATGGCTCACGTTTGCCCTATCTTCAGTAGGTCGGGGAGGACGAAGAGGGGATAGGTCAGATAGGTTTTTGTTTTCTGATTTTATTTTATTCCTTTTGGGGAGTTTTTCTAATTTTTCATGCCCAGATGCATCTTTGCTTCTCTGTTTAGGGAAAAGGGTTTCTGGTGCTGAAAAAGCAGAAGCTGGGGTAGGATGCAGGTTACTAGACACAATTCTCCTCTTACGTTTCAGAGAACGGTAACGCATAATAGGTGGCGCCATGTTCGAATCCTTCTGTAGTGGTGGATTAATACTTACGGGAGGCTGTAGTGGTGGATTAATACTTACAGGAGGCTGTGGGAGCAGAGGAGGCAGTCTCATCCCATCGACAGTAATCAAACTCTGTTTATTGTCTAGACCTTCAGTAACCTCTGGAGCAACATTAGGAAAAAGAGAAACTGCATGATTTACCTCTGAGTTTTGGGAGCTCTGATATCCAGAACCCGAAAAGGCCTCAAACCCATCTGATTTCTGGGGGAAATCTTCACAGCCATTAGATTCCAAAGCATAATCATTCCACTCAATTGATTTCGGAGCAGAATCTCCAAAGCTGCTATTTGATTCGAAGAGGCTGTTGACATAAAAAACGTTTCCATTTCTGTCGTTCTCTTGGACGTCTGGTTTCCTCCGCCCCAAAAATCCAAAAAATATGACGAAGCTCACCAGAAGAATACTGACGGCGTCCCATGATCTTGCAACCACGGCAGAACGGGAATATCTGGCGAATGCCGTGAAGTGGAACGGCAAGAGAGACAGGAATCCAAGGGCGATGGCAAGCAGCAGCGCCTTATAGAGCATGGAAGTCAGTCTGTTCACGAACTTTTGGGTCTCGTTACGCTGGTGAAGATGACGGAAATGTAACAACTTCATTTCTTGTTCGGCTTGGTGGTGCTCGTGGTCATCCATGGCGGAGATGTACGCTGCAATAAGAAACGTATGTAGAATGAACTCGATTATCCGGTGCAGTCACTCACATTTAGTTGTATGTATGTATAATTATTTGTCGGAGAGTAGAAACAGAGCCTGACATGTGTTTGTTATGGTGTGGAGACATTCAGCCTTTGATGCGGCAAATGTAACACTTAAATTTGACAAGCTCAACCGAATAAAATGGCCTAGTGTAACCAGTTGTTTTTTGCTTTGAAGGTTATGGAAATTACTGCAATATTTTGATAAAATCCGTAGGAATTTTTCTAAATCTAAATTATAGTCATTAAATTTTAATATTTTGGATACTTTAAAAGTTTTTGATGGTCTGAATTTATTTCCATTATAAAAACAGGATTCAAACACCTCCATTATAAATTGTTTGAAATTGTTTTCTCTAAATTCTAGGCATTTTTGGTTGTCCTAGCAATTCTTACGCTCCCTAAACCACTCAGATACAGTCCGAGCAATTCCTCTACCTCCTTAAACGAGTGAGATAAAATGAGGTTCAATTTTTTTTATAATTTAAATCAAGATGGTGCTTTATCTTCTTTTTTTTTCTACTTTCTTATTCTTTTTTGGGGATTATCTTGAGTAGATTTTCTTGGGATTATTTTGAATAGATCAGATTGAAGTGAAGTTTAGTCTCTTTTAAGTTTAGGGTTCAAATGTTATAACCAAAATTAATGATAAAGTTATTATGGGAAAATTAAACTATCATTAAACTATTCTAAGAAACATCCAAAGTTCTATCAAATTTCATACTATGTTAATGATAACATTTCATTATAAGTTGTTCATTCTTCTTCCATCTAAATAAATAAAAATATTTAAAAAAAA
>APFE030965070.1:5043-24601 GCA_000404065.3 Pinus taeda | reverse complement strand
CGGTAATAGTTTTAGTTCTAGTTGGTCTATCACTAGTTTCTGTGGGTTATCTTTCAAATCGGCCATGTGAGTAAACCATTTTCTAGGCTATACCTCTTGAGGCTACCGCCTCGTTGTAAAAAAAAATGTATCAATAATAGGAGTAGACTTATTAAAAAAAAAAAGAGTACATAATATCATCCTTCTGAGTACAACCCAATTAGTGATTATTGTGTTATAAAATATTATGGAAACCATGAGACCAAGATTCAAATCCCAAAAAAGAAGAAACAATAACATGACATTTATAATATCATCAATTTCTAATAACACATCAATTAATTATTTAATATTAAAATCAATACAATAAATAAAATTTATCAATTAATTTAAAAATTCATTAATTTTATAATTTTATAATTTTCTTTTTCATAATACCAAAATTTAATAATATGTAAAAAAAAACATTAATTCTAAATTTTTATTAATGATAATAATTGTTTTTAAAAATAATAAAAGAAAGAAATACTTTTCAATTTCATAACATACTAATTAACTTATGAAATAAATGTAATTGTCAACATCATAATATCTATACTCAATCTTCATCATGTGCATAATATAATGTTAATTTAAACATTAATAATAAACCTAATAAATGTGTTGTGTGTGAACATGTCACATTGTAGGTCAATATGTGTAATGTTTGTGGGTATGTGTGTGTTTGTGTGCACCCTATTATTGTTGTGTGCATGTGAGTGATTATGCCTCATTGACAATGGATTGTGTGGTTGCGCATCAGTGGTTAGTCCCATGCCAATGATGGATAGTTTTTGGGGTTATATAAGTTCTCACCTTCACGTGGATGACCCTGTTAGTAGAGATTTTTCATCTCCAAGCCAAAAAGAGCTTTCTATATAATACCTTTTAATTTATTTAAAACATAACATTAACTTCAAAACATTAAAATAGTCCTTTAATAATATTCAAATAATGTTTTTATTAATTTTAAAAACATTTAAATATAACAACTTACATAAAAATAAATAAATAAATATATATATATATATATAACAAATTATTAAAATAAATTATAATAATTTTTATTATAATAAATATATATTTGTTTTGAGAGGAGATCCCTAACTTAGTATGATAGAAAAGTAATAATAATAAAAATAAATAACTAAATAAAAAGATTAATGTATTATAAGTATTTTTATCTAGTAAAAAAAATTAAAATTAAAAAAAAATAAAAAAATAAAAAATAAACCTAAAAATCCAAATCCAAATACAAATAACATAATAAAAATACCCCGGATGCAGGTGACTCTCCAGATGATTAATGTGATGGGACAGGGGTGGGGCGAGAAGGGATGCCACCTGCCCACCTTGTACAATGAAGATTAAGCTAATCGACGGATGATCCTTGGCATTTGGGTATCGCAGCGTTTAATGGCTTGACTGTAGGCGACTTTGATACTACCAGCCTGTCCTTCGATATGGTTTTCACCTCCACATGCTCTGAACTGTTCTGGACCTCGACTCTCTTGAATGCCATAGTAATGGCAGGTGCAATTCGAGGCAGGACTGAGGGTAATAAATCTAGCCTCCGCCATGGGATCGCTCTGGAGCCTCTAATTTTTTTTTGGTCGGGTTACGGCCTGGTGGATGCTGGCTCTAACGGATTGACAGGGGAGACTAGGCTGGGTTTTTGCTTTGATAGACCTGCGAAGCTGCCTCCGTTAGTTCCCTGCTTTTTCTCTAAGGCTTCGGGCTCTCGTTTGGTTGAACATTTGATTTTCCTGTGTTCTACTTTTGTGGTTGCTCGGTCTTGTTCCCACAGCGCCGCTGCTGCTTTCGTTATGCCCCGTCTATGCCATAGGATGAGATGTCGCAGAGGCACCCCTCGGCGGGTGCCCTCTAGCCCGACCTCCAATTCTCCCTCCCTCTCTAGCGATTTCACATCTAGCCATTACCCTCGCACTCGCAGTGGGAGAGGGCATCTTCATCTACCCAGCCATTACCCTGAGACCCGTCCTCCAGACTCCTCGTCCTCTCCCTCTTTCAGCTCTGTGACTTTCACTTTCAATTGCTCCCTGAACCGTCCCAAGATTATTGCTCAGGTTTCAGTGCTCTTTCTGGTTCGGTCTCTGTACCGAATCCATGCTCTTTGCAGGCTGCAGAGGTTCCAGCGAGCAATCTTGTTAACATGGTGATGGAGCCAGCGGCCCCGGGTCCGTCTGAGAATGATGCTCCTCATGCACGGGATCCGCCTAACTTCAGCTGGTGCAGAATCGTAGAAGAGCCTCTAGATGCTTAGTTCTTTCTCTGCTGCTTTGTTTCAGGTCACGCGGCCCATAATAGAGGGCAACTTTTTGTTACTGCTGATAACTTTTGTTAATGCTAATAAGCTAGGGTTCAAAATGTAAGTTTTTTGGAATCTTTGTAAGCTCTGTAATGTCCAGAAGATCATCACTCGTTCCCCTGTGTGGGATTGGATTATAGGCTCTCGTCTAAATTCTTTGTCTTGGGCAATTTTTTCTGTTTCTATCTGCCTCTCCTTCTGGGCAGTTGCTTTAGACTTCGGTCATGATGTAATTGTACCCCTTTAATGTGAATAGAGTAGTTTTATTTAGAAAAAAAAAATAACCCATGGTATTCATTCTGAACATACCCTATTTAAAGGGTCAAATTAAATTAGCCTAGATCTATTTTAACTCTGGAACTAAGAAGCGTGGACAAAGAATAAATCTCTTTTCACTCTAAAAAGTGTTTTCATGTAAAGAGATTAAAACATTTTTGATATTTAGATGTGTTAAAATATTTTTGATATTTAGATGTGTTAAAATATTTTTGATATTTAAATGTGTTAAAATGAAATCTAGACTAGTTATATTAATATCCAACTTTTTAATTTTATCATACATTTTACAATTATAAAATCAATTAATATAATTTTTTAATAATATATTATTATGTTTATAGAACACTTTTAATTATTAAAATATAATAATAATAACATATAATAAAATAAAAATATATATAATATTTATATAATTGAAATTTCAAATATAATTAAGTTGTTTAGCCCCATGGGGGTAGGCGAGTTGGTAATCGCATGGCTGTGTAGTTCATCTCTAAAGTGGACTCTGTATTTGAGGTCACAAGTTCAAATCCCTCGGACTTACCTTGGTGACACGTTATAGCGGGTACCCGCGGAGCCCAGGTGTCATGCCCCCAATATCTTTTTTCTTATTGGGCGGGTGCGGCACCACCGTGCATACTATTTACTCAATAACTATGCATATGGACTACGCCTCAACCGATATAAACATGCTTTAACCGTTAACTTATAACCATAGAAAAGCATTAATCTTCATAATTCATCATAAACCATTCTTAACATTTCATGTGCAATTAAATCGAACAACAATTGCAAATAACCGTATAGAATGGGAGGGGCAACTCCCGGTAAAGTCTGCCCACATATATTATTTCAATTTTCTTCAATAATATAATACAAGGCAAGTGTGCCTGGCGTAACCCGAGGCCACACTTAATTACAACGAAGGCGTAGACAACCTTTTTATCGTATGCTAGATTTCCCCACAGAGGGCGCTCAACCAATGCGCAAGACCTCCGTCTCAACCCGGCATAAATCTGTCCACCGCCTACTCGTCTTCAGCCTTTACCAAATCTTGTTTAACCAATTGCACCTATTCCCTTTGATTCTTATGCGCATAAGACATGCACATTAATCCAAAGATCTGCGCCCTTCTGATTATATGCGAGCTCCTCTTTGAAGACCGAATGCTTGATGGTTCGAATGAGCTAAAAGCTCATCATACTTATACCCATTCTTCATGGCTTTTGGGAGGGGCGCCCAGCCTTAAGGCTGACCCCCGAGTTTCCCACTCAACGCCCCAAGTGTTTATTTTCATGCGTCGGCTTGTTGATCCTCGACAATGCGTATAAGCCATGGTCCAACACTTAGCCCACGTAGGTGTTGTCCTCTTCATCGCACTCTTCATTGTTCACTCATCGCTGCCTTCATCGTTTGTCCGCCATCCATCGTTCATTGTCTCTTTCATAAGCGGAGGGCGCCCGCCCGTGCGCACCCGCACGGCGGTCTGCCACCGCACTGCTGTATGTGTCATCTCGTGCTGTCGGGCGGGTGGGCATCCATACACAGCCCACCATCCTCGCACCCATAACACTTTGTTGGAGGGCGTTTGCCCGTGCGCTCCTGCACGACGGACCCCTGCTCAATTATGCATGTCGTTTTGTCCTTCGGGCGGGCGGCATCTCCACACGACCCACCGCCAAAATGTTGTCAACCACGGGTGTCTGCCCGTGCACGTCTGCACGACAGACCACCACTTCGTGGCCGATGTCCATTCGTTGTGTCATCGGGCGAGCGCTCCTCGCTCGGCCTGTGACCTCTACACGCACTACCCGGCGTTCAGGCGGGCGGGTATGCCTGTCCAACCGCCAACCCGTTTTGCTGGGCACGACTTGTGTACACGCGTTTTCCGGTGTTCAGGCGGGGCGGTATGCCTCTGCACTACTGCGCCTGTCATCCCTGCTCACCAATGTCGCGCTACCGCGCACCCGTCCGTTTACCATCAACCCCTCACTCGGTCTCTACCCGGCCTTTACCCGACTCGGCGGGTATACCTGCTGTATCTCCCGTGTTGGTCTGTTGCGTAAACCCGATTCTCTCTTTGCTGTTGGGTGTGTGGGTGCCTTACGCCCGACCCACGGCCCACCATTGTCATATCTGTTGTTCCGGCGTTTGGGCGGGCAGGTGTGCCCTGCACGACCCGCGCCCGACTTCGACCCGCAACTAACATTTGTCCGAACTATAGTCTGTCCTCCGCCCGGTCCTTGCCCGACTTGGCGAGCTTTCCCACTGCGGTTACCATGCCTAGTTCGTCGGGTGAAAATGCCGCCCTTCGTGCATGAGTTGCCCGCCCGTCGTGCGAAGCGCCCGTTCACCGTCGTGTACATCTTCCCAGTTTGCTAGGGCGTTACATTCTCCCCCACTTGAAAACGTTGTCGTCCCGACAACACACCATCCTGGCAACCTTCTACCAAGACCGTCATCATCCATAATGTAGACCCCCATAAAGAAATGTCTCCACCAGGTCATCAGTTCCAAGTGCTACACATCCCGGTCATGTGTCAACACTCCATCCGTCATAGATATGCCTCCCGATCTTCCTTCTGGATGTTCGGCCTCACATATTCCTCGTTCTCATCATCATCTTCTTCCACTAGCTCTAGCCTTCTTGATAAATCCAAGATGCTATCTGATGGTGACCGGATGACTAGTGATTGCTCTGCAAGCTTTGCCTCAGTAGTAGACAACCGCTTGTTTGTCTTCTCTTCCATCTGCATACCTCCTAATTTACGATCAGGTTTTGTCACACCAATGGTTGGGACACCAATGTGCAGATCCTCCCTTCCATCGTAAATGAAGAACTTCCTTAGATGTGGTACAACCATAGGCTCAAATTGCTTCATGAAATCCATCCCCAATACGGCCTCATAATCATCAATCTGCACTATGATGAAGTCCACTTTGCCGGTCCACTCACCAAGTGTGGTGGCCACCTTTTCAGCTATGCCAAGGATTGCCATAGGAGGAGAGTTCACTGTCTTCATATGTGCCTACACCGGTACAAATTTCAGCCCAAGTCTCCTTGCGGTATCTTCACTCATGAAGTTGTGTGATGCCCCGCTATCAACCATAGTGATCACCTCGGCCTCACCCACCTTCATCTGAACATACTCCAGTCTGTTCCTTTGCGGATCCCTCCTAGAAGTCACCTCCGTAGTAGCAGAAGCACCCAGTATCTGCATCATTCCTACAGAAGCATTATCATCCTCATCGGATTGTGCAGCAGCGGCCAGCTTTGGTTTAGATGGGCAATTCTTAACCACATGTGGTCCTGCACATAACCAGCATTTCAAAGGCTTCTTCTCCTTCGGATTATCATCCGGCTCCGAAGCATCATCCTTTTTCTTTTCTTTTGGTTTATTGGACTTCTTTTTCTCATTAGAAGTCTCATCATAGTGGTCCACTAATCTGTCGATTGCAGCGAAGGCCTCTTCAAGCGTCCTTATTTTCTATCTCTTCACCTCATTACGGGCCCAAGGCTTCAACCCAATAATAAAGTTAAGGACTTTATCCCTTTCTGCCATGTCGGGAAGTTCCAGGGCTGCACTTGAGAACTCTCGCTCATACGCTTGTAAGCTTCCGGTTTGTTTGATGAACTTAATTTTCGTCATTGCCTTCCATGTTTCGTCTTGAGGACTAAAATGGGTCTGCAAGGCTTTTTTCATGTCTTCCCACGAGGTGATGTCATCAGCTTTTCCATTAATCATCTGATCCGCCCTCCTTCGTCACCACATCTTGGCATCATTTGTAAGGAATTGAGCGGCCACCTTGACTTTTGCCTCCCCATTTGGTAGACCCAATCTTTCTAGGTACTGCTCCATGTCCCATAGGAAGTTGCGAAGAGTTTTTGCACTCCTTGTGCCATCATAAGATTTCGGCTCTTTGACCTTTACATGAGGCACCCCTATACCTGAGTTGTGTCTCACGGCCCTCTTCAATACGACAATCTCATCTTTGGCTTCTTCAAGAGCTTTACTTGTTTTGTCAAGAGCCCCTTTCAAGTTCATGATCTCTGCAAGACCTTGATCCCTTGATTCTTCGACCTCTTTGACCCTTCCTTCAAGTTGTGTACACAAGAAATCAGTGTACTCGTACTGTGTTATGAGTTCATCATGCTGTGTGCGGAGTCCTTTGAGCTCTTCCTTGACTTTGGAGATGGCCTCTCACTCCTTAGTAAGTGAGTCCACCTCTTGGTTCCAAGAATTCTCCAAAGACTCCATCCTCACAAGTACCTTTTCCATGTACTCAAGAGTAGCATCCCTCACCGTGTCCTTCATCGCATGACTGGACCCAGCTTGAGAGTTGGACACCATCTTCCTACTTTTCTGTGACCTAGTGTCGACCATTCACTGTTTGCACCAAATCACCTGCAAGAACCTTGTTTCCGTTTTCACGAGCAACCCTGCTCTGATACCACCTGTCACGCCCCCAATCTTTTTTTTCTTATTGGGCGGGTGCGGCACCACCGTGCATACTATTTACTCAATAACTATGCATATGGACTATGCCTCAACCGATATAAACATGATTTAACCGTTAACTTATAACCATAGAAAAGCATTAATCTTCATAATTCATCATAAACCATTCTTAACATTTCATGTGCAATTAAACCGAACAACAATTGCAAATAACCATATAGAATGGGAGGGGCAACTCCCGGTAAAGTCTGCCCACATATATTATTTCAATTTTCTTCAATAATATAATACAAGGCAAGTGTGCCTGGCGTAACCCGAGGCCACACTTAATTACAACGAAGGCGTAGACAGCCTTTTTACCGTATGCTAGATTTCCCCACAGAGGGCGCTCAACCAATGCGCAAGACCTCCGTCTCAACCCGGCATAAATCTGTCCACCGCCTACTCGTCTTCGGCCTTTACCAAATCTTGTTCAAACAACTGCGCCTATTCCCTTTGATTCTTATGCGCATAAGAAATGCGCATTAATCTAATGATCTGCGCCCTTTTGATTATATGCGAGCTCCTCTTTGAAGACCGAATGCTTGATGGTTCGAATGAGCTCAAAGCTCATCATACTTATACCCATTCTTCGTGGGTTTTAGGAGGGGTGGCCAGCCTTAAGGCCGACCCCCAAGTTTCCCACTCAACGCCCCAAGCGTTTATTTTCATT
Source organism: Pinus taeda (assembly GCA_000404065.3). NCBI lineage: Eukaryota > Viridiplantae > Streptophyta > Pinopsida > Pinales > Pinaceae > Pinus > Pinus taeda. Next base: position 16,803 of record APFE030965070.1, on the reverse strand, counting down.
CGTCGGCTTGTTGATCCTCGGCAATGCATATAAGCCATGGTCCAACACTTAGCCCGTGTAGGTGTTGTCCTCTTCATCGCACTCTTCATCGTTCGCTCATCGCTGCCTTCATCGTTTATCTGCCATCCATCGTTTGTTGTCTCTTTCATAAGTGGAGGGCACCCGCTCGTGCACACCCGCACGGTGGTCTGCCACCGCACTGCTGTATGTGTCATCTCGTGTTGTCGGGCGGGTGGGCGTCCATACACAGCCCACCATCCTCGCACCCATAACATTTTGTTCGAGGGCATTTTCCCGTGCGCTCCTGCACAACGAACCCCCGCTCAATTATGCATGTCGTTTTGTCCTTTGGGCGGGCGTCGTCTCCACATGACCCACCATCGAACTGTTGTCAACCGCGGGTGTCTTCCCGTGCACGTCCACACGACAGACCACCACTTCACTGTCGATGTCCATTCGTTGTGTCGTCGGGTGAGCGCTCCTCGCTCGGCCCGCGACCTCTACACTCTCTACCCGGCGTTCAGGCGGGCAGGTATGCCTGTCCAACCGCCAACCCGTTTTGCTGGGCACAACTTGTGTACACGCGCTGTCCAACGTTCAGGCGGGGTGGTATGCCTCTGCACTACCACGCCTGTCATCCCTGTTCACCAATGCCACGCTACCGCGCACCCGTTCGTTTACCATCGACCCCTCACTCGGTCTCTACCCAGCCTTTACTCGACTCAGCGGGTATACCTGCTGTATCTCCCGTGTTGGGCCGTTGCGTAAACCCGATTCTCTCTTTGCTGTTGGGCGGGTGGGTGCCTTACGCCCGACCCACGGCCCACCATTGTCATATCTATTGTTCCGGCGTTTGGGCGGGCGGGTGTGCCCTGCACGACCCGCACCCGACTTCGACCCGCAACCAACGTTTGTCCGAACTGTAGTCTGTCCTCCGCCCGGTCCTTGCCCGACTCAGCGAGCTTGCCCGCTGCGGTTACCATGCCTAGTTCGTCGGGTGAAAATACCGCCCGTCGTGTACGAGGCACCCGCCCGTCGTGCGGAGCGCCCGTTCACCGTCGTGCACGTCTGCCCGGTTTGCTAGGGCGTTACACCAGGGGTTATAGTGGTGGCAGCCAGAATCGACCCCATGTCACGCGAGTTGTGAGGTTGTCCTAGTTGCCGATTCCTCTCTAATAAAAAAAAAAAGAAATTTTATATATAATTAAACCAATATTTAAAAATTATATCATAAATATTAAAAAAAATATCATTTCAAAACTATCTAATAATAATAATAATAATAATAATATACTATTTTATTTAAAGCATATTATTATGCAACATAACTTTATGTTGGATATGTTTTAAGGTTAAAGTTATGTTGGATAGTAATATGCTTTACATAAAATAGTATATAATTAATATTATTTAAAATTTTCCTTATATAGCTTTTGAAATGATAGTTTTTTTTTAATGTTTAATGATATAATTTTTAAATATTGGTTTAATTATATTTGAAATTTGAATTATATAAATATTATATATATTTTTATTTTATTATATGTTATTATTATTATTATTTAATAATTAAAAGTGTTCTATAAATATAATAATATATTATTAAAAATATATATATTAATTTATTTTAAAATAGTAAAATGTATGATAAAATGAAAAAGTTGGAAATTAATATAACTAGCTTAGATTTCATTTTAACACATCTAAACATAAAAAATGTTTTAATCTTTTTGGATGAAAAATTCTTTTAAATTGAAAAGAGATTTATTCTTTGTCCATGGTTCTTAGTTTCAGAATTAAAATGGATCTAGGCTAATTTAATTTCACTCTTCAAATAAGGTATGTTTAGAATTAATATCATGGGCCATTTTTATTTTTATTTTTATTTATATACGTATATTTTTATTTTGATTTTTTATTTTATTTTGACTAGGTTAAAATACTTACATTACATTAATCTGTTTATTTATTTATTTTTGTTATTATAATTTGTTTGTCATACTAAGTTAGAGAGCACCTCTCAAAACAAATATATATATTTATTATAATAAAAACTATTATAATTTAATTTAATAATTTGTTTTATTTCATTATATATATATATATATGGGTAAGTTGGTATATTTAAATGTTTTTAAAATAATAAAAACATTATTTTAAATAGTATTTAAAAACTATTTTAATGTTTTGAAGTTAGTGTTATGTTTTAAATAAATTAAAAGGAATTATATAGAAAGCTTCTCTTGGTTTGGAGATGAAAAACCTCTACTAACAGGGTCAACCACTTGAAAGTGAGAGCTTATATGACCCCAAAAAGTGTCCATCATTGGCATGGCACTAACCACTGACTCGCACCCACACAATCCATTGCCAATGAGGCATAATCACTCACATGGATACATGCACACAACAATAAAAGGGTACACACAAACATACACATACCCACAAACATTATCTCAGAATGAGAAATAAACACAAACCAAGTCCACAGAAGATGAAGGCACTTCCACTAATGGTTGCTCGTAAAGAAGAGAGGAAGGAAATTCCCCTTTGTAGGGTGTTGCAAACTTTCGAGTATGTTTAGTACTGTATTGGGCGCAGGGCCATGCTCTTTATTGATCAACCAGCTATGATGTTTTTTGGGTAAATCTTCCATGGAAAACTCTTCCGTCAATCAATTGCAGGTAGTCATTTATTTATGATGCTTATATGCATACCTCGCTTCGCTCGGCATTACCCAAGCGCTGCCCTCGACATTACCCAAGCCTTGGCTTCGAGTATAATTCTAATGATGTGGCTTGCTACTACTGTCCTGGTATTTTAGGTTTCCTATGTGTCTTCTTACTGTAAATCTAATTAAATTAAATAATATTTTAATAAAACAATTTTAATTAATAATCACTTTTAAATATTAAAAAAATTCATAGAAAATTACTTATCCCTGAATACTTGGATAACCACTAATAAATAAAAACTCCAACAACAACAATTTATCGATAATATCCGATTGGGCGTGCTATACAGAGGCCATTTAATTAGAATAAGCGTTAAGTAGACACATTAATAGTATTTATATTATCATTACCAGGCGTTGCACCTTTAGGAAAAGCTGTATTTCACCAGCAAATTAGTAATCCTCGAAGCCCTATCCAAGAATATCTATCCACTAAAAGAGGGCATCTCCTCAAACTCCAGCACGCATCCCCAAACAATCACAACCGTCCACATAATTAGTTTTTTGTGATATTCAAAACGGAATAAGAAAACGCCATCAAAAGTAATTTCACCGTGCTAATCTGCAAGTAGGCTATGTAGCTATGGGTCTAGAATTGGATCTGTAAGTAGGCTATGCAGCCTTACCGGCGGGCATTTCTGGGGTTTATTCGAGCTCTCGCTTCTGAATTGCACAATGAACAGAAAGGAAGGGCTGGGTCTTTCTCACGAATGTGTTGATCTGGCTCTGTAGGGTTTTGCTGTGTAAGGTTTTTGGCGGTGCCTCTCTGTAGGTGAGATCTAGCATAGTAATAGAACGTAAAGTGTTCAACACATCTAAAGAAAATGGATGCGCATGCATGAAATGTGAAAAGGAGGAGTTCAATTGGGCGTTTGGATCTCAATTGGGGGTTTGGAGAGACTAATGCTGTAACAAACAGCGCAGCCATGAAATGAGAAGAGGAGGAGCTCAAATGGGCGTTTGGAGAGACCAATGCTCTAACAAGCAGCGCAGCCATGAAATGAGAAACCAATGTGGTCAATACTCTAAAATATTTATGGGAAACCTTACTTCTTACATGGAATATCTCACATGTGAACATCCTCTATGTGAACAGACTAAAACTAGCTCAATTGGCATGTTCTGTAAATATATCATAGAGATATATGTAACCTGCACCAAGAAACACAGGAGAACAAGGCCATTCGCAATTACTACTAACCTTGCTTCTTAAGAATCTTTCATTTGTTATTTGTTATTGAAACTGTGCAAACAGGTTGTTAAAAAAGAGCTCCAAACTCGTCACTCTAGCTCCTCCTCTATATAAAATTCCAACTCATCAAGAAAAGAACAGAAACAAAGGGCTGGGAATGAATTTAGAAGTAATTTAAGAAAATATTGCCATAGGTACCAACTCACTCTGAATGCATTGATAAGTTGGCCCTTCAACCACCCCTGCATACTCTCCTCGCTTGGACTTTCTCTCTCACTTAGCAGACACAAAACAACCATACCACAACACTACAAACATACCACAACACTACACAACCCACATTTTGAAAATCTAATCTATACCAAAATAAAATTTTGAAAATAGTTAGATTGAAAAGTTAATAGAGTTATCATTCATAATCACTCACTTAGTAGCTTATACTTTTAATGTTTTATAAAAGTTATTTTGTTTAATTATTTCTAAGAGCTAAATTTACTTTATTTTCACCACGTTTTAATCTATCTATTGGTCCAAAGGGTGTAAAGAAATGTTGAGTATAAAGAGAAATAGTTATAAATATGAAATTTAATAGTTGTTCAATATTCAGTTCCAGGAATTAGTGCATCATGAGTAGTGTTACATTGCATTTGAGTAATGTTTCTCTTTGAAAGTTAACATCTTCATCTAATTAGTGATATTCATTCAAGAAAAATATCCTTTGATCTTGCACCTTCATGATTTATACGTAATCTGTTGGGAGGTTTTTACATTTTAATTGATTTTTCCCAACAAAAATATAAATGTATTTCACTCACATTTTCCAAAACCCAATTGTGTTTTTCATGTATGTGCTTTTCAATTTTATCATTTTAGTTATGTCTCTCTTCTGTTATATTTGAAAGCACTAGCCCATAACCAACAATTAAGTAAAAAATCACAAAGACCTATTTTTAATTCTCTTTATGATACATATTCTATTTGTTTTTACATTATAGAAAGGCCAAACAAATATAATAGCCTATTTTATAACACAATATGCTTCTCAAGACAAGGCTACACTTATGCCTTTGAATCAATTATCTCGTTTTCTTCATTTTCTTATAGTATCATTTGAAGTATATAATTATGGCTTAAAATTGATGTCTCTGGATAACATATATATCCATCTCTTCACTTTATTAGTGATAATGATTTGTACTCAAAACCATCATAAAGCCTCCCCTAATGTATGTTATTGACACAATATTAACCTCATTAATGAATTTTTATATGCATAATATGCCCAATACTTAGTCGAGGAATAATAAAAATATGAAAGAAAAGTGCATAACTCAATTAATGAATGGAAGATAACAAAGAATGTTCAAGTAAAGAGTATATTAAGACAATAAATCCATGTAGAATGAGAATGATTTAGAACCCTCTAAGTAGAAGTGGATGTATTAGATTTCTTTCCAACATAATGTATAACATAGTATTGCAATAAATGGAACTTGTTAAGTTTCTTTGGCTTTAGAGAATCGTGATTTCTCATCTTCACAAGTTTCCTTCACTAATCATGGTACCAATTTTGAAATTGCACTATCTCATATCACATATGTATTTATTAGGATTATACAATAAAATATAGGTGGGAGTGGGATCTTTTCTCATCCTATCCAATTTTGGAACCTCTACATACATATATAAAAAAAAAAAAAAAAAAGAGAGAGGGAAGTTTCACAATAGAACTACTTCCTTGTCCATATAGACTTTATGAAACTAAGTGTTAGAAAGTGAGATCTTTATCCAACTTTCTAGTTATCTTGATAGAAAAAGAAACGAAAAGTTAATATGATAAAGAGAAATAGTCACAACAAATTGTGGGTTAAACTAAATCTCCAAAATGAAGATAAGTATGAAAGCATCTTCCATCCCTTTTCAAAAATTTCAAATAAATTTCCAAGCAGAAAGTTAATGCATTAACATACAGTTGGATTTATCTCAGGTGGCTGGAGGAATGCCTATCATCCTCCCCACCTAGGTTCGATTCCCACAAGTGACATGTTGAGCTCATATATAGTATATTTCTCTAATGGCTTTCATCATTGTTCTCGACTAGCCTTGTGGCCTTAATAATCTAGGGTTTTCCCTATGTATCATCTTCAAAATGAGGGAAATTATCCAAGGGCTTTCCCCGAGATTTGTAACATCGGAAAAAATACAATATATCGTGGAAACCTTATGTACCAATAAGTTTGGCCTTTAAAACAAAGTGGTCATACTAGTGTAAGTGTGGCAAAAATCCATAAATAGCTAAATGTATGCAAGGGCTAACCCTTTGTACTACTATAGATTCAAACATACACCAACATTTTGTGCCACTATATATTCAAAATACACTATAGATAGTACAATGCTAACATGATAATGTTTGCACTCGTTTCAATATAATTACTCATTACTTGATCGATTAATAGATATTTCAATATACAAAAATACTAAAACCAATTTTGATTACTTATAGTTGTCTTACATCATCAGAGTTGGTTGAATTGAGCATTATGATGTCTAAAACACCATAAAATGGAAACATTAATAATGTGAGTAATGGACTTCAAAAACCGAAACAAGTCTCATATGTTTTTCTTCCATCCCCTGTTTATGAGACATATATTTATATTCCATATGAAGAACATATATGTTTTGGTCCTCTAGGTACTAATCAGACTCAACAATAGAGCTCAAATCCATTACAATAAACCTCAACATGTGGCTTTCAAGAATGGAAACTAGGTGGGGAGGACAACAATTATTTCTCCCAACCAACTAAGATAAGCCCTAATGAAAAAACATGCCTCTTAAGTTATGTGAATAAAATGCACAAGTTAAGTTATTTGTCTATTATAAAAACCAGAAAACAATTGAAACCATGTTGAGTTTATTCATCTAGATCCAAGAGAAGCTTCACCAACAACCTCAAAGCATGAAAGGGTTACCTCATAACAAAACATCAAACTCTAAGGCTAAAAGGAATGGGAAATGACATTATATACCTCATAATAAAGGAAATATATCAGTTAAGGTATGTAATTAAACTTTTATGTTTAATTTTTTTCTAAAGATAATAAAAAGGTTTTCGAGTAAAATTTGAATGGTTTCCATGGTGGAGAATGTTGATGCTTCTAGTGTAGCATAACTAATTATTATGGAATTCAACTATCCTACACAATGTGTCATATTTGTTATTTTAATAATCATGTTCCTTTATGGTGGAGGCAAGAGTAACCGGGGCATTATTCAACCCCAATGAAAAAATTGTGGCACAATTTCCATGGGGTCTTGGTCATGCGACAAACAACCAAGTGGAGTTTCTTTCTCTATGGAAGGGTCTAGAAACTTCTTTCGAAATTAATTTTTACTTTATTTTAGTCTTCATTGATTCAATGATTATAATCTGTTAGGTAGTCATTGCTATGATGGAGTCGAGCTTTTTTTCCCTCTTATTCTCCAAAGGATTCTCTTACTTACCTCTCAATTCGACCATATGGAATTTTTTCCATGTTTGAAGACATTTGAATTCAATGGCAAACATTTTACAAAATAAAGGCTCCGTGTTGGGCCAAGGAAGATTATATTTGGATCAAAGAAATTTCAAAATCATTTATATACCATAGTCATGACGAGAGTCCCAAGGCATATTCACTTTCATTCAAATGTTGATACTTATGGAAATTTGTCTCGAAGTGGGGATGGGACATCTTCCTCCTGCTCTAAATGGTCTATGACTCTTGTTAAAAGGATAAGCGGTATTGGGATCTAGATACTTATTAATTTCTGACATTCGTCTTCAAAATTTTCTTCTAGGTGTCCCATGCACCTTATTATGTGTCTCGAAATATTTCCCCTCATCTCCAAAATGAAGCATAAAAATTTAATACTTATTTTGTCGAAGCGACAGGAATTCAATATGGCTATGGAGTTTCTTTCTCTGAGAAGTGGGCTGGAGTTAATTTCATCACCCTAAACTTTCAATCATCAGTCTATTCATCATCGTCGAGAGGATTTTGGGTTGGATATGAAATTTTTCCTTAGTATGGCTCATGGAAGTGTTTCAGTCTCAATTATATAATAGATTATGTGGAACTCCATAAAATTATTTCGAAGCCTTACCTTGCTGGTCTTGGGGTGTGGGTTAAGCTTGTTAGTTCTTTTGCAAGTCAGGTTCAGTGGTCCTTAGCTGAAATGGAACAATCTCATTGTCTTCCAGAAAGCCTTGATGTTGGTTCTTTGTTTCTTAAATTTTTGGGTCTCATTGAGGTGTTGCCAAAGTTTCTAGGAAGCAACAGGATGACATGGATGAGAGACAATGCTAGTCTTCACAACTATTATTAGAAGATAAGTTCCTCTAACTTCTGAGTAGTCTGGAAATTTCTTTGAATGAATTCCATGAGGAAGTTATTGCACTCAGCACTCGGGTTACAACTCTAGGGAATTGTATGGTTAGTAGTGCTCAACTTTCTCTTGGAGGTGTTTCTCCTAGTGTGGTTCCTGATAAAAAGAAGCCTCTTCACTCACAGAGGAATGAGCAGCCTAGTTTTGGACGATGTTGATATGGGAAACTAAGGAGGGGACTATTGGTTTTAGTTAAAATATTTTGTTGATATATGTTGTAATGTAAATACCTTTTGATACTTGGGATCTTCTGTATATTCATAAAAATATATATATATTTAGAATAGGGAAGAAATGAAATCCTAGAGATGACACTAGTTTTGTATGGTCTGGTGAATATTTACATTGTCAGAGAAAAAAAGATATTATAAGGCTTCTAGCTCATAATCTAGTATTATTAATGCAAAACCCTTAACTGTTTCTTAAAAAAAAAATCATGTTCCTTTGTTTACCATGAGGCTTTGGATTGATAGTGAATGGGTGTTATGTTAAGGACTCCACAAAAATTTCTCCGATTCTATAACACCCTCCTCCCACATTTACCCAAGTTAACCAGTCTATTGGGGTAAACATGTGATGAACGGCTACTACAATCTGATTCAACTCCCCATGTACAGTTAAGGAAATGGAACCAACCCAACACAATCAATCTGACCTTTTTCACATGTCACAAAAGCTACAAGATACAACCAAACCCTTCTAAGTGATTTACCCCTGAGACAACTTGACACTTCACTCCTCCAGAGCCTTAGTCACTCCCATGAAATGGAGTTTCTTTCTCTACAAAAGGGTCTAGAAACTTCTTTAGAAATAAATTTTACCATTATTCTAGTGTTTATTGATTCAATGATTATAATTCTTTAGGTGGTCTAGGCTATGATGGAGTCGAGCTTTGTTTTCCCTCTTATTCTCCAAAGGATTCTCTTACTTGCCTCTCAATTCAAGCATATGGAACTTTTCCATGTTTGTTGACATTTGAATTCAGTGGCAGGCATTTTGGAAAAAAAGGCTATGTTTGCGCCAAGGAATATTATATTTGGATCAACGAAAATTTAAAATCATCTATATACCATAGTCATGACGAGACTCCCAAGGCGTATTCACTTTCATTCAAATTTTGACACATATGGAAATTTTTTGAAAGCGAAGATGAGGCGTTTTCCTCCTACTCTAAATGGTCTATGGCTCTTGATAAAAGGATAAGTGGTATTGGGATATAGATATTTATTAATTTCTGACATCGATCTTTAAAATTTTCCTCTAAGTGTCCCCTCCACCTTATTATGTGTCTCGAAATATTTCTTCTCATATGCAAAATGAGGCATAAGAATTTAATTCTTATTTCGTGAGAGCGACTGGAATTCAATATGGATATGGAGTTTCTTTCTCTGAGAAGTGGGTTGGAGTTAATTTCATCACCCTGCACTTTCAATCATCAATCTATTCATCATCCTCTAGAGGATTTTGGGTTGGATATGAAAATTTTCCTCAATATGGCTTATGGTAGTGTTTGAGTCTCAATTATATAATAGATTATGTGGAACTCCAGAAAATTCTTTGGAAGCCTTACCTTGCTAGTCTTGGGGTGTGGGTTAAGCTTGTTAGTTCTTTTGCAAGTCAGGTTCAATGGTCCTTTCCTTAAATGGAACAACCTCATTGTCTTCCAGAAAGCCTTGATGTTGGTTCTTTGTTTCTTAAATTTTTTGATTTGGTTGAGGTGTTGCCAAAGTTTCTAGGAAACAACTGGATGACATGGATGAGAGACAATGCTAGTCTTCACAATTATTATTAGAAGCTAAGTTCCTCTAACTTTTGAGTAGTTTGGAAATTTCTTTGAATGAATTTCATGAGGAATTTATTGCACTCAGCACTCGAGTTACAGCTCTAGGGAATTGTATGGCTAGCAGTGCTCAACATTCTCTTGGAGGTGTTCCTCCTAGTGTGGTTCCTGATAAGAAGAAGCCTCTTCACTCACAGAGGAGCGACAAGCCTAGTTTTGGAAGTTGTTGATTGGGGAAGCTAAGGACGAGTTTATTGGTTTTAGTTAAAATATTTTCTTGATATATGTTGTAATGTAAATACCTTCTGATTCTTGGGATTTTCTATATTCATAAAGAGAATATATATTTAGAATAGGGAAGAAATGAAATCCTAGAGATGGCACTAATTTTGTATGGTCTGGTGAATATTTACATTATCGCATAACAAAAAGATATTATAAGGCTTCTAGCACATAATCTAGTATTATTATTGCAAAACCCTTAACCATTTCTTAAAAGAAAATGTGTTCCTTTGTTTGCCATGGGGCTTTGGATGATATTGAATGAGTGTTATGTTAATGAACTCCATACAAAAAGGACTTTGATTCTGTAACACCCTCCTCCCACATTTATTCAAGTTAACCAGTCTATTGGGGTAAACATGTGACGAGCAGCTACTACAATCTGATTCAACTCCCCATGTACAGTTAAGGAAGTGGAACCAACCAAACACAATCAATCTGACCTTTTGCACATGTCACAAAAGCTATAGGAGACAACCAACCCTTCTAAGTGATTAACCCCTAAAACAAATTGACACTTCACTACCCTAGAGCCTCAGTCGCTCCCATGAAATGGGCATGCATGCAACTGGGGCCCTCCAATCACTCTCACAACGTGGGCATGCAAGGGAATAGGTTCCTTTTCAGCTAGTTCTGATCTTTCATCCCTAGATTCTATGGCTCCTTTTCAAGGCCAGGACTCAGGCCACTTCCCAAAACTCCGTGAAACCTTCAAGAATGAAAAATAACATTGAGGCATTGATACAAATGTAAATATTTGAACAAGCACTTGATTGTACCCCTACTAGACATGACAGGAATTTCGTCAAACATGTCACAGATATGCAATCTATAGGTGATAACAACAAATCTGAGCATAGGGGCCTCATACTTATCTGAGAATCACTAAGAATATTTGATACCTTATCATATTAGTTGCATCATCATTCGATTGGTAAAATAGGTACCTCAACCCACTGTGATCACTCATAAATAAAAACCTCCTACCAAGAAGATAATGCCTCCACATCTTCAATGCATGAATGATCGTTGCCAACTCAAGATCATGTGTCGAATAATTCTTCTCATGCTCATTCAATTTCCTTGATTCATAGAATACCACCTATCCTTCTTGCATAAGGACTCCAATAAACCCCCTCTTGCTAAATTCCATGCACACTACAAACTCTTTATCTGGATCTGAAATCTTTAACACTAGAGGATTCATCAACAACTGCTTCAATTGTTCAAAACTTGCTACACATTATTTTGTACATTCAAACTTCCTACTTTTCCTCTATAATGATGTGATAGGATATCAAATCTAAGAGAAATTCTTGATGAACCTCCTATAGTAAC
>APFE030965062.1:0-16553 GCA_000404065.3 Pinus taeda | reverse complement strand
GAAAGTCCTAATAGTATTCAATTATGGGTTCAAGAGAGACATAGTATTCAATTATGGGTTAAAGAGATCCACGCTAAATGATCTATCAGCCTTATCTTCACTTAGTTTAAGACTATTCACTTGGAGAGGCTGCATGTGCCCCCACTTCAAGAGCATAGTAAAGTCATGCAGAACTTATAGAAACTATCTTTAAGCTTTTAGTGAATATTGGAAGAATGTTTGGGTTCAATAACACCCAGTCGAGCACTAAGCTTCCAATAATGCTAGATTTTAACTTGGATCACTTTTGTGATTTGGAGTAGAATCCCCCTTGTATTTGTGACACATCTTTAGTTGTGAATTGGACTACTACTAACTGTCATTTCCTTCGAAAGTTACCTAATGACTTGGGGAACCTAAACCCTTTAAGAATGTTAAGGAAGGACAGAAAGTACATTATGCTAAGTTCTCTTATGCTTTTCAAGTTTTTCTTGGATATCTATAATGTTTTAGGTAGGAAAGTACATTCTGTTATTGAAAATTTGTCTTGATAGAAAGGCCCAATTTCAAATTCTAATGCTTTCAAAAAACATTGTATAACTGTAATGTTTCTAAAAGGAAAGCATATTTTTTCAATTAAGTATCATGATCCCATATTCCAACTTATTTTTTAGTAACCCATTAGGCTTTGTAGCTTTGAATAAATCCATGTCTTTTGATAAGATCCTCTTCCAAATTAGAAGGCAGTTTCCTTTTGGCAATAACCACATACAATGTCTTGATTTTGTTATTGAGAAAATAGAGGTTGTGAAACAATCTTGTGCCATACAAGGACTTGATTCATTGATTATGTATCAATTATGGCTCTTGATGTAACAATGTCTTGATTTTTTTGCTTGAAAATAGAGGTTATGCTTTACTATTTCACATAATTTCTTACAATCTTTCCATAAGTATTGATTTGTAATCTTAGTCAATGAGGGATGACAGTAATGACAAAGGTAATATTCCATGGTTTGAAGTTCCCCTCTTACTAAATATTTAAATATATCACCACAATTTAACTGTTAGTTAAACGAATTGTATTTGATTTGTAAACAATTCATTGTTTGATTTATAGATTTTGATTTTTTCCCTTTTTTATTTTTTTCTCAAATTTTGTATGAGATATCTTCCAAGGTTTGGGCTCCCTAGTTTCCCCGCCATAGCTACGAGGTTCATATGCTATCATTAAATATTCTCGGAACGTTACAACTTTTCCAATAAGTGTGCTTTGGAACATTGTTGTTTCTTTTCCATGGTGTTAATGCAAATAAGCACTGCAACTAGTGCCATTATTTAGATTAAGTGCTAAAATATAGGTGGTATTGTAATGATGGAGTGATTTTATTCTAGCTACTAAGGCCATATGCATTTTTATCTCTTATTTTGTCCTAAGATATTCAAATTTAGAATAAGAATTGAGGTTTCATTTCCACTGTAGATTGCAGTCAATTTCTTGAACATACTATATAGTAGATTGTCTTTTACTAATCAATTGTGGATGTGATCCCTCGCAGGAAAGGAAATTCAAAGTGACTTTGATTCCACATTGATTTGTCAAAACATCCACACAGGAAAGGAGATTCAAAGTGACACTGATTTCACATTGATTTGTCAAAATGGAGGAAAGAGAAAAGGAAACTTTGTATTCAACAATGCTCTTAATTTGATATGTACATGCACAAACATATTAGTAGAAAATATTGAAGGGTTGCCTAACTAATGTTTTCCATTCCACTACATTCTTTACAGCTTGTAAATAAATAACTCGGAACAATTCATTACACTACTTGTAATTCTTTATTAATCAGTGGTTAAGATTTTGATATTGACTGGCTAATATTTTTCTTCCTTCTATGAAATTGTGTGTTCTATAATGCTTCTTTTCCATTCACTATGTATAGCATATAAAGTGTGTCTAATGGAGTAAGAAGATTGGAAAGTCTTGTGATCCTTGAACTATGTTACAAGGCAGAAACCCAACGAGGCAGGGTAGGTGCATCCCCACAAAAGGGTTACAAATACCAAAGTTGGTATTGGCTAGTGCCTTGACTTAGAAAATTTCCTTTACCCTTGTATTAACAGTGAATCTGGAGAGGATTCTAATATTATCTTTATAAGATTTATATGAGTTAAGATTGATGAATAAAATTCATGAGACATGAGCTAGGATGTTGTTGCAAGGTGGTTGTTGATTATTGGAAGCTATGATGGCCATTATGTCAGGCCATGTGGTCGCACTCCCTTTATCATGAGCACGATTGTGATCAATATGGAAGAGTTCATAGTCTAGATTGATCGTTTAGCAATGATAGTTAGTGGGCTCATTCACAAAAGTTTCTATTTCACTAATCCTTTTTATAGAGTTGTCAAATTCAATTTCCAAAGCTTTTAATTACACTATAGAGTTGAGTTCTGAGAGGGTTGTGATTCACAGTGTTAAGTATAGCAGCTATGACACTTGAATGAAGACAAGCATAGTAGAGGTATAAGACTCTGTTATAAGCTTACTTGCATATTATAAGGGACTTGGTTGGCTTTTTTATAATTTTATAAACAAGTTCCATGTCGTGGAAATGTGAAAAAAAACAGTGATATTTCCACCATGTGGCTCTTGTCATATAATGATTTTATACTTTCAAAACTTCTCTAGAGTTCACAATGCTAAGATTCACTAGGACTTTACAAAGTTTTATTATTTAGTGAAAGACTCGCCAAGATCTTACAAGATTTTATAATTGAGTAAAATATTCGCCATTCCTGGTGAGAGATTCGCGATAAAATTATATATACATATTATATTACTGATAAAATCGCCTTCCATTTTTCCTATATACCATGGAGATTTTCCCATTTATTATACATATAAATTTAGGGGGGGTTCTTAAAATTTTCCTTGGTCCTCTATATGCAGTTTCTCTACAAGAAGAATTATATATTTGGTGTGTTGTTTCTATCCTAGTCTCAGTCGGGTTTGGTATTCTCCTCTCTCGCATGGGAATGTTTACCTTTTCCTAATGGTGTTGGGGTAGGTTAGGATTCTAGAAGCCTGAAAAAGGCAGTAGTTTATTTGTGTTGTTGACTCTCCTCCAGGTTTTGTCTGTCAATTGTCTGGTCTAGTTCTATGCGTTCTATGGCATGGTTTGTTTAGGGCCTCGATTTGATGAGGTTCTCTTTAATGTAAACAATGTTATGGGTTGTTATTGCAACAACAAGGGATGGTTTTCTGGTTTCTCTGTGCAACGAGTGTTTCACCGAGTATATAAATGGTGGAGCGGTCCACTTGGGACAAAATCAGTTCTGTTTCGGTGGCTCAACCATGACTTCATTTTTATTGTGTTGAACTCTAATGTTAATGTAACAAGTATTTCTAATTTATGTGTCTATTGTGACTGCATAAGTAAGTCTCGGTTCAAGCTAGTTTCGGTGTACCTTCACTAGCCTAGTCGTGCTCAATTTGAAATCGCTCTTTTTTTTATGGCTTAGAGTGCAAGTTCGTCAATTTCTAGAGGCTGTGGTAATGGTCGTCACCAAAGGAATAACATAGATAGAGCGTTTCCATCCACCCAATCCCCAAAGAGGAGCAGTTGATACACTGATGCTCAGATCATCAAAGAGGAGATGTAGGCTTATAATGTTGGAACTCTAGTTGATGTTAAGCAACTAATTACAACATGGGAGGAAAAACTCAACCTTCGGGAAATCAAGGAGGTTTAGGTGGAATATTGGAGGGATGTTGTCCCATACCCGGGAAACACTCATGGGCATACCACCCAGTACAAGCATATTGTTCACTTATATTGGATTATGATGAGTCAGGTGGCTAAAGCCATTATGGCCCCTCAAATGAAAGCAGGGGAGCTTGATCTGGGGCTGCATGAAATTAAAAAGGAATTACAACTGATCCAGGTCCAGATTGAACAATAGAACAAGCACCTTGGCCGCATTGAGGAACACATTCTATGTCTCCCCCAGATAGAAATGTCGAGTTCGAATGCAAAGGACCCAACCCCTGTGGAGTCTTAAGATTAGTAGATGTTAGCATGTTTAGCTTTGTTGGATTTTTTGTTGGTTTTTATTGTTATATATGTTGGTTACTATAATTTTATAGATATGTAAATAGATACTGGTGGCTAGATATTCAGGCCTATAAGGCCTTGCTGGACAGATTCAAAACTTTCATATTTTGGAAGGCATACAATGCATTTTGGTGGTCAACAAACCTGGTTTCCCATAAGGCAGGTTGAGGCCACCAAACATCTTTTTATGGTTGTAACCTGCAATTATATTCAATGAATGAGGAAGGACCTACCCAACTTACAAAATAAAAATTAGTTAACATGGATATTAATAATATCAACTTTATTTGCTTCAAATACATTAAAAGAATTTTAAAAGTTGATATAAAATGATCTTATTTCATATGGACATGGAAATATTTTATTTACAACTTTATTTGTTTTAATTACATTAGAAGAATTTTAAAAGTTGATATAAAATTATTTTACTTCATATAGAGATGGAAATGTTTTATTTATAGCTTTATTTGTTTTAATTACAATAGAAATATTTTATTTATAACTAAGAGTGATAACTAAATATTTTTACCATATCTCCTTTGTATTGGGTTATTATATTAACAACCAATAAAGCAAGCACGAGTGCGACTACATTTTATAATACTTTAACCTAACCAAACATACATATTTGTTTTTTATTTTGATTATAGACAGCATAATTTTTTAAATTTAAAAAATATTTTATTTTTATTTTTAAATAAAAACATGCAACTCTACTTTAGAATAACACTAATAGATTTATACATCTCCCTGCTCTAGCAAATAACAACTCTCGATTTAATAACACTTCATTCAATTAAATTACCCTCAATACCTATTTTTTCAATATTATATTATTATTTAAATATATATATAATGTTTTTTTTAAATGGTTATAATTCAGAAAATAAAATGAACTGCATTGTATTTAAAAAACATAGTAGAGTTTTAGTAGTACAAACTCTCATTTTTTTTCCTCCTAGTGGTTTGAAGAATCTCACACACATTTATTATTAAATTACCCTCAAATACTATTTTTCAATTTTATATTATTATTTAAATGATCATGATGTTATTTTTAAAATGGTTATAAGTCACTCAATAAAATGAACTATATTGTATTTAAAAATCATAGTAGAGTTTTAGTAGTACACTCTCATTTGCTTTTCCTTCTAGTGGGGTTGAAAAATCTCACACATTTATTTTGGAGTGTTTCAAAATAATTTAATTATAAAGTATTATCAGCACTCATATAATTGACGCATCAAAATATTTATTTTTCATAAATAAATCACTAAAAACAAAATATAAATTATTTAAATTAATATTTTATTTAAATAATAATAATTATTATTATTATTAATAAAAAAGTTATATATATTAACCTAAGATTTTTAACCATGTAGATATCACCTTGAATTTTTAATATGTAAATAGCTTTTATTATAACACTATGGTTTTACAATATCCATGCCAAAAAAAAACTATTAACTATTTCATATAACACTTGTTCATATGACATTTTTTTTTAATTAATAAAACTTAAATAAAAAAGAAAAAAGATAACTATTTTTGAAGTAAATCTGGGCCTTTATTA
This sequence comes from Pinus taeda, assembly GCA_000404065.3. NCBI lineage: Eukaryota > Viridiplantae > Streptophyta > Pinopsida > Pinales > Pinaceae > Pinus > Pinus taeda. The sequence continues at coordinate 10,877 of APFE030965062.1, read as the reverse complement.
GCATAATTAATTTAAATTTAATTTAATTTTAATATTTTTTTTAAGCGTAAATTTTTTCAAATTATCAATATTTTTTAAAAATTTAGATATAAAAAAGCCTTTAGATATAAAAAAAACATTTATTTAGATATAAAAAAAACTTTAGATATAAAAAAAACATTTATTCATAAAAGGGAAATTTTTTATTTTGCATAAAGTAAATATTGAAATATTTTTATTATTAAAAATTGTAATGCAATGTATTAACTATATATTAAACATGCAAGAAATTCACGTCTCTCTTCTCACAATGCAAAATGCTCTAGCATTTCATAAATAAATATGAAACACTGAGAAGCAAATTATCATAGACCAAAGCCACATAAAACTAATTTGGATTGATTGAGAATAAAAGTATAAATAGAGAAAATATTTCAGGGACAAGTTTTAGAAAAGGATCTTAATATGCTAATAATAGTCATAGTAGATTATTTTTGTTCTTACATGCATATCAAAATATTTTGCAAAATTTAGAATATGCATGCTACTATATTGAAATTCGGAGTAATAATATGTAACACTTACCTTACTTATGATTGCTTGTTGGTCTACATCTCAACAAGGCTTACAACATTTAAATTGTTATCTACGAAAATAAAGACATCTCTTGTCAATGGCTTTGTGAATATGTTAGGCAATTGATTTTTTTATTTACAAGATTCCAATTAGATTTCTCCATTATTTACGAACTCTGTATCGAAGTGATATCTCATATCAATATGTTTTCTTTTCTGATGAAATACATGGTTCTTTGATAGAACTAATGCTAAGTTGTTTTCAAAATGTGCTTGAGTTGGTCGCTCTCAATTTTGTTGTAGATCACCAAATACTTTAAGTAACCAAGCTACTTATCAAGTTTCTATTGTTGATACCACATACTCTACTTCAATTAATAAGATTTTAACAATGGGATGGTTCTTGGTTTCCCATGAAATCAAACTTGAAATGGTCCATATTGGATCATTATATTTTGCATCGATCTTGATGCTTCCAAAGTGGAAAAATTGGAGGAATTGGCTCAAAGGACCATTTTTACCAGTTGGTCCCAATTTGGAAGATTGGATTTTGAAACATTATAGAAGCAGTTTGAGTCATCAAACAATTTTTTTGTGGGGGTTTACCTTTATTGGTTAAGTGTCACATCTTTTAGTGCTACTATATACACAAACACCTTTCTAATGGCACAAGAATTGCCTCAATCGAAGTCCCTATGCAAAATTTATGCCACTTGGAAGTTGATATTCATCATTTGACCACCATAATTCAAGAGGATGCCATGTCAACCATCATTATTCATAGAAAAAGGGCCTAGAAATATGATCATGATGTAGAATAATCTACAAGATTCCATATCATAACTCTAGTTAATAATTGAATACGTCAAACTTAACTAGTAGTAGGATATTGGACTATGTTGGGATGGGGTCCCCTGGGTCAGTTTTGGGGTTAAGATAACCCAAGTTTTGACACATTTTTGTAATTAAGATAAAGTCTCTATGATTTGTGGATGCGGAGCACATAGATGGCTAGGAGTCAAAGGGGTTTAGCCCCTTGTTTTATGTAAAGTTTGAGTCGGTTTTGAGATCCACCCATGGTCTGCGGACCATGGCATTGTATGAAAAAGGCTATAAATAGGTGTGTCTTAGAGAGTCTAAGGCATAATCGACGAGCAATGGGTATATAGAAGAGTAGTGATAGCAAAAAGAAGTGGGTCAGATAGGAGAAGAAAGGCTTTGCAGCTGACTGTGCAGAGGCCTAGGTAGAGTCCGTAGCTGAGTGTGTGGACCCCTACAGCTTAGTACGCAGGGTAGTTTTGAGTCTATAATCCTGAATTGAGGATCAATAAAGACAGTTTCTGAAGAATTCTTGCGTATCTATGTTTACTTCTGTTTATGATATATGCTATCAATGAATGATGTGTTTTATGGATGAATAGGACTAATCGGAAGATGAATGGTGGAGATCTTCTCGTAGGCAATTTAGTGAATAGATGAACAAACAGGGTTAACGAAATATGAGCGGCAAAGATCTTATCGTGGGCGATTTAGTGAATAGATGAACGAATAGGACTAACGGAAGATTATCAACGAAGATCTTATCGCATAGGTTAAGTGAATAAATGGACGAATAGGGTTAAATGGGAGATTGAGTGGTGAAGGTCTTATCACGGGGTTTAAGTGAATCTATGGGCGAACAAGATTAAGTCACGTGGCGACAGAAGGAAAGAAAACATGCGGAATGATGGAGCGGGTTTCCATAGGCGGTAAGTAGTTTCTCGCGCGCCCTCAAGGCTGTAAACAAAATTCAAAAATTTTGTGCGATTAGCCTAATTAGGTGACACATAGCACAGGAAAACCACTTTTCTCACATGCTCTCACGCGGATATCGGCCATGCAAGAATTTGTGCGAGATTGCGCGATAGTCGTTGGATCACGCAGGGTTGATCAACGGTGGAGATCATCCAAGCTAGTTGGCGATCAAGTGATGCGATAATTGTTGGATCGAGGGCGCGAAAAATCAATAGTGGAGATTTGGAGCGCATAAAGTAGGTGGAAGAACTCACGATAGCTGTTGGATCAAGCTAGACAGATTGATGATGGATATCTGGAGTACATAAAGTCAAGCATTGAAATGAATCAGACGGTGATTTGTTAGGTTTGTTGTGGATCAGATGACAAGGAGATCTAGGGGTATAATCCGCTTAAGACGTGTTTTATTGGTTCGTGCTTAAGTATTTCGTGCTGAAGGAAATGAGAATGTGAGTGATATCTATTACAGAAAAGAGAGTGATTGAAGATGATAATGATGAAATGAACCAAGTACTAAATCAAGACAAAAAACTCCAAATCTCATGTGATAACTAGAAATCTGAAACACAACTAATCTACTCTACACTACCATAATGGAAATGCAACTACTTAAGCAAATGAACGATTAAACCATGGATCTACGCTAACATACATGTACAACAAAGAGGAGCCTTATCTACTAGGGTTGGGCCCTAACTAAAGAGCTTTAGCCCTCTGAGTTAACTCAGTGCTAGCTCAAAACAAAATTCATTCTTATTGTAAAAAACAATGGATTACATAAAAAACTGTCACAAATCTTGCAGCTCGAAAATAGAGTAAAGTTTTACAATCAAAAGTCCGCATAAAAATCGAATCCTACTGAGGTCCTAGGCCCCTCTACTTATACTTTTGAATTCTCCAACGACTTCCTTAAAATTAGGGAGGCTCGGCTCCCGAACTAGAGATAATCTGGCGCTTTGACTTCCACTTTCTCCATAGCCTTCTAGTCCTCATGATTTGGCTGGTTGCACTCCGTTGATGGAGGAATATTCGAATGGAGGGATAGTAAATGAGGAGGATTTCCCTCCTATAATTCGTCTCCCTTGTCACATTTGAGTTCTGACCAAGGTCTTTGCTAAAATTCCTTGCTTTTATCCTTTACTCTTGCATTACATGCACATTAGACCACAAAGCAAAATATCCAACTCTAACTCATCTCATAAAAAAAATATAATCAAAAGTGTGTAATAAGTTGTGAGAATACTTGGTTTGACTAAGCTAGGAGGTGAATTAAGGCCCATATAATTACCCAATGATGAGGCTTATCATCACCCCCCTACTAGAAGTGTTGCTCATCCTCTGAGCAACTTAGCCCATTTCCATGTCCTTCATGGCTCTGGTAGCCACTTTGACATCCCATGCCTCTGCCGTAGTCTCTTCTTCTTATGCATAGAAGCCTGATTTCCTTTATACTTCTTCCCACTGCCTCTTTTCCTCTTCTTCTTTTCTTCCTTCTAGAATTCCTAGTAGTAGTGGTGGACTGAGTTTTAGAACTATCCAATTGACCTTCAACCTTTGCATTGATTGCTTATACATAGGTGTCCTATTGAGTCCCTCTCTCAACCTTTGAGGTGAGTGATATTCTCTGATCTTCAAGTTGTGTGGCAGTGTGTTCCATCTCCTTGAGTAGGCATGTATACTATCATCTCCTAGTAGCCTAAACATATCCTCAAAATGTGAAATTGCCTGCTCTTGGGTAGCAAGATATCTAGGTGCCAGCTAAGGATCATTTTCAATTAGATTATGGGTCCTGATTAGGGCCTTGGGATTTGATTGTTCAGCTCTAATGAAAAGAGGTTCATTATGCTCTCTGGCCAATATTCTTTTCATCTCTGTAACCCTTGACTCCTCATGGTTAATCCAGGATGCCAAAGCCATTAACTGTAGATCTCCTAGCTCAGCTTTAGGATCCCAAACCTTCATGTTTGTGAGGGCCATGTTGTGCAAGTAAAACTCAACCATTCTGGCCCTATCCTCTAGTGTACTTTGATCACAAAGATAAATAAACTACCTGTAGTCGTGAAATGACATGGTGACCCTTTGTGCTAGTGTTTTAATCTGAAATTGTAGCCATTGTTCTCTGAGGTAAATAACATAGGATTTAGCTGGAATCCTACACTAGATTGCCTCCAAGGAGAGGATAGTCGTACCTGCTAGTTGGTTCTCCCTTTCCTGTAACTGTCCTCTCAGCCTTGCATTTTCCCTCTCAATTTGATCTCTCATTATTGTTTCTCTATCCCTTAAGCCACTGAGCTCTTTGTTTTTCCTATCTTCTTCCTCTTGTTGTTCTTTCTCATCTCCATTAGTTTCTTCCTTTGTTTCCTCCTCTGTTTCAACATCATCTTCATTCTCTTCTCCTTCATCACGTTCCTCTGCATTAGTTTCTTCTTCATCCATCTCATCCCCATCTAGCTCTGTATCTTCTCATTCTTGCTTTGCCTCCTCCTCACTGACAGAAGGACTAACATCATAGGTAAGGGTTTTTATGTCATCCTTTGTAGGTAAGTCTCTGAAGACTGACCATGTTATAGGGATCTTGAGGTTTTGGAGAGAATCCTTAATGAGGATCCTTATCAACCCATGATGAGCCAATTGTTGGGGATTCCCTTCCTTTACTTTGTTGCTGGAGTCTATGAGTGATTGCATCAAGAAATAGGGTATGTTGAGTCTTTGGTGAACTGGTGTTTCTACCCCAAATCTTAATTCTTCAAGCATCCTAAAATGGTAGTCATAAACAACATTGTATCTACCCTCACATGAGATATATTTGATGAGTTGGTAACCTACCTCACTCCATGGGTATGGTAGACTGTCTCTCCTTACTCCATTTTTATCCTCTATGGGTTCTTCACCTTCTAAAAATAATTTCCTTTTTGCCACCTGACTATCTACTTTGTCTTCTTTTCTCCATGGAATTCCTAGGGGAAGTCGACCCTACTGATGAGCTATGGGGTGAGATCTATAGTGAGCCATCTAACTATAATAGTGGCATGGATTCTGCTGTGTGGAGTGAGGGAATGAGAAAATTCTTGAGCCACCTCATCATCATTCCCTGTGAATTTTTCGAAAAACCCCATCCATTGGTGTCTTATAAAGATTTCAAGCACCTGGGGGTGTTGTTGTATCCTCATAGTGTTTGTGGGTTCTGTCCTATTAAACCCTCCTGTCATATTTCTTTTGAGTCTTGAGGAGGAAATGAGAGGTTTGACACAAGAATTTTAAATTTAGGAGAAAACAGAGTTTCATGTGTATGTAATTCACCTCCCACAGTTGTTATATCCACTAGCTTTTTAGAGCATTTCTAGTTCATTTGCTTGTAAATGGGGATGGATTTTTTGATCCTACCTCTTTAGAATGGTGGCAGTGGACAATTCTCGTGATATTCCCTCTTGAACCCCTCTCTGACTATCTTGTAGACTGCCTCTGTGTATCTTGTAGATTGCTCCAATAGACTGTTCTTGTAGGAATTCTTGTGCATGCTCCTGTAGACATTCTCTTGTAGAACGATGGATCCTTGCTTCCGGTGGGTGGCTAGAGTTATAAGAGAAACTTGAGTGAGGGAGTTTCGAGGAGGTGGAATGCATGCATGCATGAAAATGATGTTTTGTTTCCCACTCCTTGTAATCAGCACCCACCTTGTAGATCCGTAGTTAACCACTCTTTGTCCTACTCCTCCTCTTTCTTTGAGTTAACTGCAGCCAAGTGTGAAAGTTCACCCGGTTTTGTATGTGATGACTGAATGAAGGTGGCCAAGTTAAGTGGCCACCTTTTCACTTATAAACCAACTACCTTGCAACCTTTACAACTTTTGATCAAATTATGCATATGAGTGAGTGAGCGAGATACTTACTTGTGGTCTCGATGCCATGCTACAGTTGTTGAAGATCATAGATGTTGCGTTGTTTATTTTCTATATGGTCATTCTTCTTCCTCCTCTACTATTTGTTGTCTGTTGTCTATTGTCTGGATCATCCTAGTGAAGACCTATAGCTGATGATTGATATTCTATGGGATAGGCTGCTTACAGGAATAGATGGGATCTTGTAGAAAACATAGTCTTCACCTAAATAGAAGCAATGGAGTGAAAAATGATAGAAATGATGGAGTGATGCATGGTAAGGAGTGGAGGAGATGGCTATGTGTGAGGCAGGGTGCCCTTTAGATCCTCTTTTTTCTCCTTGATTGTCTTTCTCATCCACCTGCAAATAATAATTGCATCTTTTTATCTCTTTTTTTTTTTTTAAATACCTAGGCTACCTCAGATAGGTTTTCACCCTAGATGTTTGCCCTAGGCGCCTCAAGGAAGGTTTTCACCTAGAGATCTTCTTATTCTTTTTCCATTTTTTTTCATCATTGGGCCACCTCATGAGGTTTTCAACGAAAAGATGGGACTCAGGCGCCTCATGGATGTTTTCACCTGAATCCTTATTCTTTTTTATTTTTTCAATGACCTGATGAGGGAGGAGCTGGAACTTGCTCCACCGTCATCATTGTCTTATTGATATTTCCAATGAACTCTTGTTTTGATAAGGGCCTCTTGTACATTTTCAATCAGTGTCCATTAACAAGCAGTGGAATGGATTCTTCATCTATAGTTCTAATTTGCACAGAACCATTATCATGGCATCTTTCCACCACATAAGATCTGAGCCATCTTGTCCTTATCTTTCCATTGAAGTCTTTATATCTAGAATCATGTTAATGCCCAATCGCCCTCTTGAAATTGCTTCTCTTTAATATGTTTATCATGCCAGATCTTTCTATAAAGCTGAACTATATTTGTATGTAGGAGGGCCTGTATTCTGAATTCATCCAAGCCATTCAAATGGAACAATCTTTCTTTCTGTGCATGATTGAGAGCCAAATCTAGTTGTGCTGCCATCCTCAATGTGTTATATTCAAACTCAATGGACAACAAAGCCTATTTCCCATAGACCAACTCATAGGGTGTAAATCCAGTGGTGGTCTTCCATGTTGTCTTATAGGCCCAGGTGGCCTCAACTAGTCTCTCTGCCCAATCCTTCCTGTTGCTGCTCACTACCTTGGTTAAGATGCTCTCCAGTGCCCTGTTGGTCACCTCCACTTGCCCATTAGCTTGTGGATGCTAGGGAGTGGAGGTACTTGATTTTTTCATGGTTGAGCAATTCTTCAATCATGTTGGAGGTAAACTGGCTGCCTTGGTCTGTGACTAGCTCTCTAGGGTACCCAAATTTGTAGAATACAGTCTCCCTTAGGAACTCAACCACCTTCTCTTATGTTACTACCTTAATCACCTTGGTTTCAACCCACTTAGTCAAATAATTGGTGCACACAATAATGTACTTTTTTTACTTTGAAGGAGGGTTGATAGGCCCAATGAAGTCCATGTCCCACTTGTCAAATGGCTCGAAAGTCACTTGAGGTTGTAGGGGAATTTCATCTCTTGGAGTAGGCTTTCCCATCCTCTGGCACCGATCGCACTGACTAATATACTTCTTCACATCCTGATGAAGAGTGGGCCAATAATAGCTTGCTTGTAACACTTTGAATGCTATCCTCCTTGCTGCAAAGTGACCTCCACAGGGCCCATTACGACAGGTTAGAAGGATGTCAAAAACTTCCTCTTCCCTTACACACCTTCTCAAGATTTTATCTGGGCCAAGTGTGAAGAGACTGCCCCCAATCCAGGTGAAGGGGGCAATGTTCCTAACTGTCTTTCTCTTTTCTTTGGAGGGCAAGTTTGGTGGGAACTGTGCTGATACCAAATAGTTGTCTATATGAGCAAACCATGGGGAGAGAATTAAAATAGCAAATAAATGCACGTCTAGTAACTGGTCATCCACCATTCCTTCTTCACCTACAGGTAGATTCATCCTAGATAGAAAGTCTGCAACAACATTTTACTTACCAGGCTTATCAACAATAGTTAGATGAAACTGTTGTAATAAAAGCAACCATGTTATAATTCTAGCATTCACATCTGGTATGTTCATTAAATATTTGATTGAAGCATGGTCAGTATGCATAAATGTTTGATAGCCTGTAATGTAATGCCTAAATTTGTTTAATGGATGCACAATAACCGGGAGTTTCTTTTTGGTCACATCATAATTTATCTCAGCCTTAGACATGTTCTTACTGATAAATAGATGGCATAGGGAAATGTCTCCTCTAACTGACCTAAGGCTGCTCCTATGGCTCTGTGTGAGGCATCAACATGAATATGAAAGGGAGGGCCCAGTTTGGGCCTTGAAGAATTGGTATAGTGGTTAACGTACCCTTTAAAATGTCTAAGGCCTCTTGATAGCTCTTTGACCATATAAACTCAAAATCTTTGGCCAACAACCCAAATAAAGGAAAGGCCAACTTGTTGAACTCCTTTATGGACCTTCGGTAGTATCCAGCTAACCCTAAGAAACTCTTGACATCCCTCTACTTTTGAGGAGGTGGGACCCTTTGGATGATTGCTATTTTGTTTAGTTCGTCCTTGCTGAGATATTGAATGACCTAGCATGGTCCCTTCAGTCATTAAGAATTTCACATTTTTTTGGACTTAGAGACAGGTTCATTTCAATGCATTTGTGCAATACTTTGCCTAGGTTAGTCAGGGCTTCTTGAAAATCACATCCATAAGGTGTAAAATCATCCATATATATTTCCACTGCATCATGTACTAATTCAGCAAAAATACTCAAGACTGCTCTCTGGAAAGTGACAGGATCATTTCATAGGCCAAAAGGAAGGACCCTATAGGAAAATGTACCTCGAGGACAGGTGAATGTGGTCTTAGCCTGGTCTTCTAGGCAGATTTGGATTTGTTTGTACCCACTGAATCCATCTAGGAAGGAGAAAATATTCTTCCCTGTCAGGCCATCTAGCACTTGGTTAATGAAAGGTAGGGGAAAATGATCCTTCTTTGTGGCTTTGTTCAACTCCCTGTAATCTACACAAATCCTCCACTTACCATTTTTCTTGGGAACTAACACTAAAGGAGAGACCCATTCACTGTCAGAGATAAGGTAAATGAATCCTGCATCTAGCATTTTTTGCAGTTCTTCTTTGACTATATCTTTAAGAGTTGGATTCATCCTCCTTTGTGGTTTCTAGACTGACTTTCAACTTTCTTTGATGTATATTTGGTGAGTACACACTGAGGTGTGTACTCCCTTCGTTTCCTTGTAACTCCAAGTGAAGGCTTCTAGGTTTTCTCTCAACATGTTGTATAGCTTTTCCTCTTCAAGAGAAGAAAGAGATGGACTAATTTTCAAAGTTTTCTCTGGGACAAATTCTATGGTTTTGACATGGAGTGGGTTGGAATTGTCCAAGCATAAGTCAATGGGATGATTGTTCGGGGTTTCCCTTACTTCTTCTTCTAACGATAACGAACTAGGTGTTGGACTTTGGAGCAAGTGTTCAATTAAGTCATCCTCATCTTGCTATCCTCATCCTATGGTTGCTTCCAAAGCATAAAGTTGGGCTGAATAAGCCTCATCTTCTTCCTTCTCCTCCAACCATAAAGGTAAATCATGCTCTAGAGAAGGTTGAGCAGGAGGGTATAGGACTAACTGCTTGGACATATGCCCATTCTTGATGTTCATGTTCCCATCTCTGTAGATAATGTAAGCATCAGTTTTGGCCAACCATGGCCTCCCAAGGATAAGAGGGTAATTAGTAAGCTTAACCTTAGGCTGGAGAACTAGAAAATTTGCAGGGTACTCCCAGGAGTCAATGGAGACCATCACATCCTCCACAATTCCCTCAAAGGTGACTGTGGAACGGTTTGCAAGTTACAGAACTATTGTGCTCTTCCTGAATGACCCTTAGAGGTTAAGCTTGAGCATGGTGCCCTTGGTCATCACATTAATGGCAACCCCCAGATCAATCAGAGTGTGTGGGACAATGGTGCCATTGATGTGCACATATACTACAGGGCTTCGAGGGTCCAAATATTTTGGACATATTGCCCCAGCATTAAGTCAGATAGCCACCCAGTGACATTAATGGTAGGGGAATCCATTTTTCTTCTTCCTGGATGATTGAAGCACTTCTCATTAATCAACTTATTGTAAATGGGAACAAATTTTATTTCCTGGAGAAGGGGGATCTTTACACAAAATTTTCAATTCTCCTAGAAGTTCAAGTTCTTCTGGGGTAGGCTGGAGTGGTTGGGCTAATCTCTCAGGAAAGGGTGGATTTATTTTAAGGTTGCTTTCCTCTCTTTCTTCCTCAACCTCCCTATGTGGAGAGGGAGGTTGGTTATCTAGGAGAATTCTCCCAAATCTTAGGTTGATCTCTTGGATTTCTATAGCATAAGATGGGTATGATGTCTCTCCATTGTATACTTGTTGAGCCTGCCTATTGTTTAGGTTTGGATTTGAACTGGCAGGCATCTGGTGTTTCTTGGGTGCATCAGAGTGTAGGAATTGTGGTTGGGTAGGTGGTGGACGCAATAGAGCTGGAGCATTGTTGTATGGGGCCTCCACCCCTGGTGTGGGGTATTCCACTGAGTTT
>APFE030965061.1:211221-226419 GCA_000404065.3 Pinus taeda | reverse complement strand
ACCTTTGTCAAGCTTGTCTTTCTGAGGACACTTGGCAGCATAGTGACCAACTCTTCCACAAGCAAAGCATTTGAAGGGTAACTTACCTCTGAATCTTCCAGCACCCCATTGAAGGTTCTTGAAAAAATTTGATTCTTCCTCTTCTTTTGACATATGTCCTGACTCATAGTAATCTCCTTTGCCTAAAGCCTTGAATGTAGCTTCTCTCCTGTCTGAAGGTCCTCCTTTCCTCATTTCATAAGCGGTTAGAATTCCGTGTAGCTGTGACATGGTAATTTTCTGTAGATTATCCTTTTCTTCTATTGCAGAAACTTTTGATTCAAACTTAGGTGACAAAGATATTAGAACCTTTTCAACCACAACCACATCTTTTATTTCTTCACCCAAGTTTTTCATACAATTAACAACCTCATCTATTCGTAGGAAACAGCTACCCACACTTTCATCATTGTACATTCTGAGATTTTCATACTGAATTTTGAGGGTTTGAAGTTTTGCTCATTTTACCTATTCATCTCCTTCATAGCTCAGAATGATCTTGTCCCATATTTCTTTTGCGGTTTTATACTGCGTAACCTTGATGAATTCTGATTGAGATAGACATCCTAATAAAGTATTGACAGCCTTTGCATTTGTTTCAAACTGCTTCTTCTCAGCCAGATCTCTGGGAGTTGCTGATGGAAAAGTGTACCCTGTATCTATGATATCCCAGACTTTTGTACCAAGAGATTGAAGCTAGGCAGCGACTCTTAACTTCCAATAGACGAAATTGGTCCCATCAAAAATTGGTGGTCTGATCGATGCTTCTCTCTCGTAGTTGCTCATGATGATAGATCTTCCTTCAAGGACCTACTCTGATACCAATTGTTGGAAATGATACTGAGAGCGGGGGGGTGAATCAATATTATCAAACTCTTATCAATTTATACAAATATTTTCAGATCTAACAATTGAATCTTGCATATACATTCCAAACTTATAATTTAATTTATTCTTTAGATGTTTGTCATTAATCTATATGCGAGAACCATATAATAATGAGCAGGAACACAAAATAGACAGTCACACCAAGGAACACAAGATGTAAGGTGGAAACCCAATGTGGGTGAAAACCACCTGCTGTAATATGTCTGTATCTTCTTTCAATTAGAAACTTCTTCTTACAATGATTTTGTACTGGTGCAGTATTTTACTAGTACGCAGGCTGCAACCTGCAGAGAGCTACAACCCTCTCTCATTTTCCAACTTCTTCTCGAAGGGAGCAACAACCCCCTTAGCTCTTGTACTAGCTGAAATACTAGTACGTAGGTGCTGGCCTATAGAAGGCTACTACCTTCTCTTTCCTTCCAGGTACCACGTTTCATCAATTTTCAAACTGGATCCAAAACATCATGTACATGTGCATCACCCAATCTCCTTTAAACAAATAACTTCTCAGAATGCAGTAACCAGAAAACACCAGTAACCAGACACCAATTTAAACCTAGATCTCTGTAGAAATAGATAAAAGATAGCTAAAACATATTTCAAGAAAGGTTCAAACCTGCGGATATCCGCACTCTTGCCGTGACGAATTTGCGCAACTCCGCACTTGCTTCTTCTCTGGTTCTGCATACCTCTGCACTGCACCGTTGCCACTCTTGCACACCTCCGAATTTAGACAGTTTATCAATTCTCAAACATACCCCAGACTGGCGAAATCACAGATCCATTCATGCGTCAAAGGGGTCACAACTCTTCAGTAGATCTGACTTATATTCTCTAGTTTCTCCTTGATTCATATTCAACTATGTCTCACCAACCGATTATCAGAAATTCAGATCTTGCTCTTCTTAATATTTTCAACACTTGTGATTAGCCAAATGATCTCCTTTCCTTTTTATAGGCTAGGCCTCACTCAAAACCATGGACCAAAACCATTGAGAAACAATACCACAAACCCAATACTTGGGTTCAATTCTTATGGATGCAATACCACAGACCAAAACCATAGGATCAAAAACTGTCAGACTAATACCATGAACCAACCATAAGATTTCCCATGTGCGTGCGCTTTTCTCTGCATGAAAGTGCGTGAACTTTCTTTTGCATGAAAGTGCGTGAACTTTTCTCTGCATGAAAATGCGTGAACTTTTCTCTACATGAAAGGAATTTTTCTTTGCATGAAAGTACGTGAACTTTGTTGCACTATAATTTATCATCTGAGGTGAGTGGGTTGCCATCAAGTACAACATATGTATCATAATGCCAATAGGATAAACATGGTTGTAATATGGATAGGACCACCAATGTAGTTCTTCGTGTTTTATTTATTTAGCTCTAAATCCTCCTTAGTGGAACTATGTCTTAGCTACTCCAAGTACTCTTTAATCTCCTTCCTGACTTAGTGTTTGCGTTTAGCTTCTGTGAGTGAGATGATTGATTTGATCGTTTGGGCTCTCACCATAAAATTCAAATTGTTGTAAAATCGTACATATGAGGTCTAAGTGTTTCCAATGAATGAGGCAAGTTACTTGTTGTTCTGAATCAACATTAAAACTCTTACTTTATCCAATTCCGCAAGTGGCTTCACATTCTTTACCAAAGTAATTGGTTCCCCTTTTTATCACATTGTCCATTCTTACACGATAGTGATGGCAGCTTGTACATTCCTAAGAGTCTTGAAAAATTCCTTTATCTGCTACTGCAAGCTATGCAAGTGGACAAATGCCTTATGTATGGTCATGAGCTCCTCATAGAGGTCCCACATAGTCTCTCCAAGTGTTGATAATTTTCTAGGTATTGCTGCTCTCATTTCCCCCAAGAATACCTATGTGGGAGTTGCATTCTATGTTGCTTTGTGGAGTTGTTCTATCTCTTTCCGGGAAACCTATAGATTTTGTATCAATTTCTTACTCGAGGTCATCAAATACTGAGTGATTGATATTGTCACACCCATGAAGGCCAAGTTGGCTGTGGAAATAGCATTTGGATTCCTGGTGGTGTCTACCACTGTCCCCCTTTCTCTAATGAAAGAAGGTGATTCATAACCATCCAGAAAATTCTCTCTCTGTTTTTGTACAATCCTCTTTTATGTTCATTATATGATATATTATACACATCCATGACTAGATCATCATCAAGAGGAACTATGTCCCTTTCCTCACTTGGAGCTAACTCTGCAGCTTGAGATGGTGGAGATTGAATGGTGACCTGTGGTGCACTAGGAATCAGGTCAACATCTTCATCCTACGATTCTAGTTCCAACTCCATGTATGCAACTTCAATCAAGTCTTCAATCCGCTAATCAAGCTCTCGATCCTGCATCTATTCGCTCTCCCCCTCTGCTGTTGGTTGGTTTTTTTCCTTTCCGTTTAACTTGAATCAAAGTTGTTTCTCCTAAAATTGTGCCTTACCTTTATTCTTCTTCCTACTTCTGCTTCTCCTCCTATTATTTCATCCTTTGTTCCCATTCTTCCCTCAATTCTTGTTCTTCTTTCTACGCCCTTGGTTATGCTTCCTGCAAGCTTTGATTTTCTCTCTTCCTCCACTCTGCTCTCTGTCTCCTTTGCTTCCTCTTCAAAAATTTCTTTTATAAGAATCGAATCCTCTTTCACTCTAAATCTTTGTTCTCCCTCTATTCTATCAACAACCTTTCTCTTTTCCTAATCTTGTAATGGATTGTTGCCTTCTACTATTGCTCCTAAACTTGTTGCCATGTTAGTGTGACTCCTTTTCTATAAACAGTTGAGTGTCTGCATATATTGGAAATTTAACTGGTGCTTTCTCAACTGATTTCCCAGTACTACTTTTGGTGGTATTCCTTGAATTAGCTCTCTTTCGTTCCATGGTAACAATGACTATTGGAGAGAAGTGCTTCACAAGTGTGGTACATGTTGGAAAAAAAGGACACTCATGGCAAGCTAACATTAGCTTCATCAAACTGACTTTCACAACATGATCAAGCAGCAAATCGAGAATCTGATGGGAAGAATTGTGCAATTTTATTTGGTGAGAGGGACATTCTTCCAATGGGAACTATGCACTGCTTATTCCCAGCAGCTAAGGTTGAAGCTTGTGGGTTGAAACTACATAATGTGCAGTTCAGCTTGGGAAGAAGTATGGAAGATACTATGTATTTCATAGTGTCAGTGGCCAATATGATAGGCTAACCCATGGAACTATGCAGTTAGTAGTTGGAGGCACCCTAAACTGCACACTACGCAGTTCCAAAGGCCAAGCTTGTGGCTTGAGCCTTAGGATTGCACAATGCCCAACTGGGAAGGAAAAATCTGATCAAAGGAAGTACAGATCTTCCTAGTGGAAGTGTGAAAAATGAGAAGACGTGGATGATGATGTGATCTTGAGTGAAAAGCTAACTAATTATGAATACATCAATGTGGATCAAGTGCCGAAACTAATCAAATAGAAGGAAAATCAAGTATGTGAGGATATTCGCCACATTGGCAACCATTAGTGCAAAAATAGGAAAACTTATGTGACACTTGTGAAAGGAAATAAATAATTTGAAACAACACTTCTACAAGATAAAAACAAATTGAAACACCAACAACCATGAAGATAAACAAGAAAAATGACACCCACACAAGTGAAACGACAAAAAGCGGCAAAAGACGATAAAACTAAAACACACCTAGAAAAGAAATAATGACCCCACCAAAGGTTTCTTCCTCTCTTTGAGAATTATATAGCTTCAAGATAGAATGAAAAAATTAGCTCTCGAGGCA
Organism: Pinus taeda; assembly: GCA_000404065.3. Classification (NCBI taxonomy): domain Eukaryota; kingdom Viridiplantae; phylum Streptophyta; class Pinopsida; order Pinales; family Pinaceae; genus Pinus; species Pinus taeda. The sequence goes on along the minus strand of APFE030965061.1, from coordinate 221,692 downwards.
TCAATTAACTAGATTTGAGAAAATGTGGTTTTATGATGTGTATGCCTAAAATCAAGGAAAAAGTGACACTTGGTAGAATTTCTAAAAATAGCAATGTGTCTCCTTCAGGATACTAAAAATAGTTCCATATTTACGAGGGATTCTTTATTTCCTTTTATTTTTCTTACTTTTTAATGGAAACTTTCCATTCACACTGTTGGTAAATATTGTAAAGTTGTAGGGAACAGGGCAACTTTCAGGCTCAGTGCACTGCGCAGTTTCTAAGCTTAGTGACAGATTGCATAGTTTCTGGGCTCAGTGCTAGGTTTCCTTCCATGACTCTCTAGTTTCTAATCTCAAGGCTAACTTCCAGTCAGGACTACACAATTCCCATCATCAAGGATACTTTCACTCAAGGATTGTGTAGTTTCTGGAGGCAAGGCTAAGACTACCGTGGGACCAAGTTGGGAGACCAACTTATGACCTAGAAAGATAATCTAATTGTGAAAAAAAGAAATAAAAAGCACAAATTAAAAAATATAAGTCTCTGTAAAATCCTGAATACCTAGATCAGTTCAAGATGAGCTCCTATGGATAAGAAGGAAGGCTCCAAAATTGAAGCATAGGCAATTGTTTTTAGGATGGTTGTAGTCACTACAACAGATGCATAGCATGTTGATTTTCTCATTAGAAATAACATCATATGATATTCCTCATGGTACATTAGTTGCATTTAGATTAAATTTGCATATTTTTACTTCTCTATTGATTTTAGAGCTTAACACTAAGCATGGATGATCATAAGACACCGCAAAATCATGATGCCCCATGTGCTTGGTCTTTAATATGTGCAGGTAACAGTTCTATGGTAACCAAAATATTTTTGGTGTTCCCATGACCTCCCATTCGAGTAGCTTCACACACTTTTCCAAGAGCTCATGTCCTAATTGGAGTCAGATGTTACCCACTACCTGTGGGTAGTGTATATTGGAGAAAATTGTTCTCCTAGATGGTCCTTAGCTTGTTAGGTTCATATAATAATAGGGTTCATAATTTTGAATTGACCATGTATATATTGTAATATTTTACATACCGTTGGTTTTTGCAAATTGTTTCCCATATTAAAAAAAATGTAAAGAGGTTATGTCCTAAACAAATAATCAAAGGACAAAAAGAAACAAAGATCAAAAAAGAATATTAAATATGAACCCCACCAAAAAAAAGATAAAAATAGATCATGAAAGTGTCCACATTCAAATGCCACTCCTCTCATTTTACTTTTTGCAAATAAAATTGTGTGCAACTTGTCAAAATGCCACAATCCATGATGATCAAACAGCTTAATCTTGATTCATTCATGATTTAAATTTCATGTTGATAGATAGAGAAATAAAGATCTAGCCAAACTGTTTAATCTTGGTGGATCAATAGTTGGGTAGAGAATAATAAGGAGCTCATTAGTTTAATCTAAGCCCTTGGATGTTATAAGGTTAGAATTAGATAGTTTTCTTATCAAAAGAAAAATGAATAAAGGGTCAACAAGCTCAAATGCACCCAATAAATGAAGAGAAAATGCTACGATAAGTAAAGGGTAGGTAGAGATGTTTTGGAATGCACAAGGTTGCTAGCTTGAATGCACCTTCATCATGCTTAAATATTATGTTTCATTGTGCATGAGGAACTATAAAAGGAAATAGTACATTCACAAAAATTGTATATTACTTTGGGTATTTACCCTGAAAGGTTCTATATGATTTTAGGCCTAAATACTACAACTTATTTACTAATTTCCCTCATTTCATTAGCCCCCCACATACTTATTTGCTAATTTCCCCTCATTATCCCTTCATTACTCATAAAAACCCTTTCCCTTCATTTTGACTTTTTATCCCTTTGTTTCACACATTTCCTTACACCTTATCCTTCAAAAAATCATTCCCCCTTCCCAAAACCCCTTTCCCTAGTGTGAAAGACATTTCCATCACAAATAATACTTTCTCCCCATATTAATTTCTCTTTTCCCCTTAAAAACCCACAAATAACCCATTATTCTAAGTTTTTCCTAAAGTCTCGCTTTATAAATCCCCCATGTTATAATTTCTTGGCACCCTTTTTTAACCCACCAAGCCTTGGTGCAGTTAAAACAACGCTGCCATATAACCCATAATCCCACTTTTATTAAACTCGCAACTTATATTTAAATCATGTCATTATTTTGTTAATTAATTACAATTTTTGTAATTAAACCTCGAGCCCCACCAACCACTTTCCCAACTTTGTCCGTGCAACTCCATTGCATGATATCCCTCTGATCTCCCACCCCCAGATCCAATGGTGCATAGTTATATCATGTGGATTCACCATCTAACAGTTAACAACTCGAGAGCACATGAGACTCGTGGTTTTGGCCGAGCATTGTTTGGCTACGTGGCGACACTAGGTTATATCGCGTGCTCGTCAAAAAATATTGCCCGCCATCAAAAAGCGGTGCGATATTTCATAAAACCAACTCCCCATGTAAAATGAAACCACCCATTGTTCGTTTATTAATCTCGCGCCCAAATTTAACCACTATTGGTTAAAAACCAAAAAATCTCCCTCAAAAGACCAACTTGCAACTGTCTCCTCCTACCCGAAAACCTCCTCTGAATGCTTCACTGTGTATCCCCGAAAGCCCTATCATCTATTGTTGTGTGGTAAACCATCTAACCACACTTGCTCAATGTAAAAAATCACAAAGTTTTTGGAATATGAAATTCTGCCATTCCCTTACCTCTATTTAAAATGAATAAATGAAAAGCTTTTTCCAAACAAAATTGAGCCATCCATAGTCTGGACTTTGTCCACAGACATATCAGTTTAATAAAGTCATTGATTTCCTTCCCTGCAGGCCTATGGTTTATTAATGATTGTTTTATTTTTTAGGTGATTAGCAGAACGAGAGCTTAGACAAACAATTTTGATACTAGTTCCAAAACCTGTTTACTCAAAGGTTTGCAAGGAAACGTATTCAAAGACTTTATTCAAAAGGAAAAGACAATTATCACAAAGCAAGAAGAAAAAAGAAATCATTTACACAAAGGCAGTAATGGTTAAAATAGAGATAAATCCCATAAAGTAGAAAAGTATATTATATAAGATATATATATTATATATAATATATATATATATATATATATATATAAATATAATATATATATAATAATATATAATCCTTCTTTTAAACCTTTACTTCACAAAACCCTATTAATATAAAGTTTTGGACTTTATATTAATTTCTCCCTCAAGCTTGTACTACTTCTCCCCCTACAAAGTCAACCAATGGCCCACCCCTCACTAAGAATTAAACCCCCTTCATTTTTATTTTCCTCCAGATTCATAAAAACAAATGAATGGTTAAAATTCCATATCACATGCTCAGCTCATCCAACACTTAACACTAAAAAAGCACGCGATATTAGTGGTTTTCCCAACCCATCTTTTTACTATGTGGCAGCCCCACGTTATATTGCGTCCTCAAAAAAATACCAACTACCACTCAAAAGAAGTGGGATAAAACATTAAATGTTTCGGTTTTAAATATTATAAATGTTATAGGAATATAGGGTGGATTAAGTGTAATATTTCAGAGCTACAGGTGAAACCATACTTGAGGTAATATTAAATAGCTACAGGCAATATGAGACTAAGGTTATGGAATTAGATTCAAAGGTAAAATTGGGAATATAGGGTGGATTAAGTGTAATATTTCAGACAGGTGAAACCATACTTGAGGTAAAATTACATAGCTACAGGGAATATGAGAGTAAGGTTGTGGAATGAGATTCAAAGCTAAAATAGTTTTACAGCGACACATGAAATAAAATTCAGGGATGCCATGAATTTATGAGAGAAAATAAAAGAGAAAATTTCACATGAAATCAATTTACAAGCAAGGTGAAATCCATTTACAAGTGTAAAAACATGTTGCAGAGTAAAGTGAGAATACTCTTCCAACCATACAAATCAACACATGGTTTTGCAAAACCATCCAGGTATTCTACAAGGGTAAAAGGAATTTATATACAGATAAAATGAATTTAGAGAGGAAGGAGTAATAGGAACAAAACTACACATGGTTTTGTGAATTCATGGAACGAGAAAACAAAACCACAGATTGGAAACAACACATGGTTTTGTAGAAATTTAATTATAAATCTCATTTAAAATATTTTGGAAATATTATTCACACACACACACACACACACACACACACACACACACACACATATATATATATATTCCAAAATATTTTGTGACACTAATGGATGATAAAAAAGCAGGGCAGTCATAGGATCAACCATCAATGAGGAAAGTCTTAGATTATCAAGTCAGAGGATCAGCAAGCAGTTGAGTGAATTACTAAGAAAAAGAGAGATACATATGCATCTACTAGTTCATTTGCCAGCACAATCACAAATTTGGGTCCACATCCTACCTGCTTTGACTTCCACAGCAATAGCATTTGCATAACAAGTTCCACCATAACTATTACAAGTTCCACCATAACTATTAATCTACAACAGTTAGAGCTTTTAGTTCATATATAGCCTGAAAATGGCATGTCTGTTAGAGACAACATTTATTGTAAACAGTTTGTAAATTTTGTATAAATACTTCTGCTTTTGAAGTATTAGAGTGTGGATTGCTATACATTTGTAGAATTATTTTGATCATAAACCTAGGGTTATTTTACCAATTTTTCAAGTCAATAGATTGGACCAAGTAACAAAGAGATTGCATTATAGGATTCATGTTTTGAGCTATTACAGTGAAGTATTTTCTTTGTCAAATTTGTTTTTTCTTATGTTTTTAACAAACTTAAATTTAAAGTAAGGTTGAATGAATTAACTAGAAGTTTATCTCAAAATTTGTTTAAGTACACTCTATTCTGAACAGTTGATCATTTACATGTTTTCTTCTGATATCTGGATCTGAGAATCCTTAATTTCTCTCCCATCGTGGTTGACCTCTTTGACTTTCTTCATAATCCGGCCTAAGGAACCCTTAATTTATCTTTAGATCCAATTGAGCCACTTCACCATCTAGCCTTGAGATCTGAAGTAACTTTGGTATCTTTCCCTGTATACATTGTTTTTATAACTTGATCTAGTCTTGTTTGCCTCACATTTGACCCCGTAGCCCAATGGTAAAAGACACCCCTCTTTTCATCTAAGTAAGTGATCCCACCACCAAATCTAAATCAAAACCCAAGCACAATCATAACTAGCCTAAAATCAAATAAATAAAAAAAGTTAAACCATATAGAGAGGGCCCTCTCTAAGAATTAGGAAGGCTAGATCCTAATCTCCAAAGTTGGTTTGTGGTTACCTCTAATCATTTATTTCTCAAACACTCTAGAGAAATATTAAAGTGATAACGCAGCCGATAACCAACAATTCCTAGATAGATCAATGTTCCATTTTATATGCCACCTAAGCCAACCATGTGGTCCCTTGCCCATCTATTATGAATGTATGTTTGAAGGTGGGTCTCTTGACCGCAAAGGTATGGCTTTTCATTGATATAGTTGAGTAGTTTTCCTTACTTGTCATGGGCACTTTTGGGCATGAGTTGGTGGGTGGATTCAGTGGAAAGAGTCGGTTAGGCTTGTATTCTTGTCTCCATTACCTGATTTCATGGTTACCCTTGTCTCCTATTCCCATGTGATCTCCTTTACTAGCCATTATCTTTAGGTTTGTTGTTACATGGGCAATCTTGATTTTGGTTGCATGGTCTCTCTTCCTGACACCACCTACATTACTCCCTTTCCATTCATTTGAGCCCCATTCATCTCTTTTCTCATTTGGGTCCACATGTGTCCACTAGGTCTGCATAGGGTTAGCCTCTCCCTCCCCTTGTACACACCTTAGGTCAATCCTGGAACGTTGCCCTAGAGGTTGATGCGGCTAGAAAGAAAATAAAAAGCATAATTTGGTCATTCTCAATAGGAAATGTACCATGAAATGGAAACATGACCAGTACATACAAATTTAACACGTGGTAAAAATACAAACATGAGCTCTACCCCTTATCTGTGGCCATCACCCAAGTTCCTATGGGCCCAATATGACCCCCCTCCATCATTAAGGAACCCATGATTTTCATAGCCCCTAGGGGATGAATTACGTCACCTTAAGGGGGTATCCACTACTACAAATTACACATCATGCTCTTCATCCCCTGGAGCGTAGAGTAGTTATGAGAAAAAATAAATCAAAGGTAAAAGGCATCTGAAGAAGGGTGGAAAAAGAAAGACTGGGGTAACTAATGTACCACGATTTTCTCCCTCCTACACTTATATACCTAGGTGTTGGCTTCCCTTATTATAGCTACCCTTGCACCTTGACATGCAGTTTGGATGATTCCATTGATCCCCACTCCATTCCATTATTATATCATTTTCCACGTACATCTTAAAGGATGTACCATGGGCATACCATCCCCTTTAGAGGTTGAAACCATCCAATAGGTTCCTTGGTTAACCCCCTATTAAGATTGGACACACTTGTACGTGCCAAATCCCACTATGAAAGGGCATGCCACCATAACATTCTAGCATTATTGCTTGATTATTCTAATGATTTTTTGTATTGGAGGGCAAGGGGATGCATTAGATCTTATGTAAGAATATAGGTGGGTCTTCATTTGAGGTTTGGTCTCCCTATATGGGGTCCTAGCCCTCCAAAGGGCCACATTGGAAATTGTAGGGTGATCGTTAAGAGCCATGGGCCTCCACCATATAAGATATGACTTCATGGATCCCCAAAAATGTTCATTGATTGACATTGTTACACCTTTTGGATGAGGATGATGCATCTGGTCCACCATACCGAGACGGCTCCACAGTTGCACCATACAGTTGGTAGATGTTCCAGAATGCCTCTTGCTGCACAGAGAGGGCTTATGTCATTACTCCAATCCTTACAAATGGTCTACATGCGTATTTTATCCATTTGAAGATCCTTGAGGATGTCCTTGTTCCCCCACACCCACTCGGCAACACCACAGGTTCTTAATTGAAAAACAAGAGGTGAACCCCTTATCCACTATGTTTGGAGTCCATTTATACATCATAGCACCCCTTGGATTTCATTAGGCCTCCTCAAAGGCTCAATGACTGACATTTTTTTTATCATTTGACCCTCTTGAGAGGCTTAGCTTTACATTATCGAGCTATTTGGTGGGACTGTCACCAAATTTTTTGTTATTATGTACATTATTTTATTTTAGGGGTTGAATTAGGCCAAATTAGCTAAATTGGATACATTAGGAAGTGTATAAATACAAGCGTGATGAATCATTATTATCATCATCACTTGGATTAGATCATTCTCTCTTATGAGAGTTTCGTTATTATTTTTGGAGAACGAAGTTGGATGAATGGATGAATTTTGATGTTTTGATCTCTTCATTTTTGTCTTGGAGCTTCACTATTGGCATATAATGACGATTGGATATACTCTTTCTTACATGTAAGTACTCTTTTAATGATATTTCTTACTTTCTTATGTTACATGCATGTTTTTGGGGATTTTCACTATACTAAGCTAAAGTTACTACTTTTCTTATGCGAAATTGAGGAAATTTGTCATTTTATAGCATTGCATCATGTCATGGGCCATGTATTAATGAGTGAATGTTCCTAGAGATATTTTGTCCAAATTTTATCTTGATAAGTCATCATATATTCCATAGTGAAGTGTAAATACCTTGAAGCAATTGTCTCATGCCCTAATTTCCATGCGAAATTGTTTTAGATACCTCCTTGACTAAGTGAATTCATTCCAAGCATTGAAATATCCTTAACTCCATTTCTCCCAAAGGATTAAGCTTTTATCCTCCATAAGAAATCACCAAAAAGCATATTTTTCTCACCCTTCTCTCTTTCTTTCTAAGCCTAGTCTCCATAGGTGACCTAGGGCATCATTTTTCCCACAATTCACCCATAAAAAAATTTCAATCTCTTATCATCAACTATGTTGTTGTGTCTCCAAGGAGCCCTCCAAATTTGAGTCAATTTTGATAGAGGAATCTTGAGATATTCCAAGCCCTATGTCTGAGATCTATTCTTTCCCTTCATTTCCCTTGGCTAGTGACCTCATAGGGATCATTGCATTGAAATCACTAAAAAAATCTTCTACGATACCTTTCTCTCTCAAAATTAATTCAAGATCACTATTGATTGATCAACTCCACCGACTTGACCTAATTTTGGGTCCACTTCGTCTCGTGTGGTCCCACAATTTACCAAAGATAATTTCACAAAGACCATTTCGAAACTAAGCTTTCATTTATAGGACTAGGTCCCTCCTTTACAAGTCCCATTTTCAAACCCTAGTCCTTGAAATCCCCTTGGTCCTTCTTGGAGAGCCTTACACCATGCTTCTCAAGCAAGTAAACCATGTGATTGAGTCTCTCTTGTGAATAGACCTTAGGGATCACTCTTTATATCTTCATTGATTCATCCATCTAGTGATTCCATTCTACTAGGTCTCCTTTGTAAATAATAGGGAGCCTTAGCTAAGGTGACAGTGGGTTAGAGCTCCATTGTTTCCCTTGACCTAGTAGTTTCCCTTTTAGGATCTCCTCCTAGGACCCTTGCTAGTTTGAGTGGTAATAACTCCAAAAACTGATTTCAGAGGATTGAGAGAAATAACAAATTTGCAATAATGGATGAAAATTGCTTTAACATGTACAAGATGATTAGACCTTAATTTAGAGTAAACATTCATATCATCAAAGTAAATTAGAATAATAACAACAGTTAAGTCATCAAAAGTTGTGTGCATGGGTCTTTGAAAGGTAGCTCCAACATTGACAAGCCCAAAAGGAATTTGATTGAAAGAATATGTTTTCTACTTGGTGGTGAATGTTTTTTTATGTTTGTCAGATTTATTTATAGAAATTTTATTACACCCTGAGAATCCATTTAGGAGAGTCATGATTTGAGAAATTGTTGCTTATTGCAAAGTTAGCTCCATATTTGGTATTTTATTTCACACTTGCCATATTAAGAGAACAAAAATATTTAAAATAACAAGGACTAGACTAGCCACCAATTTAAAATATTTAATTGGAAAGATTATATGAGAAGCTAGTAACTTGTCTAATTCATCTCTAATTGTGGCCTCTAAGTCAAGACTAACAGGGCTATGTTTTTTTTCTAATAAGAGAGAATTCCTTTTATAATAGGAATAGCATGACATATGATAGATGAATATTAGCCATTTTAATTAGCATAAGACCATGCAAAAATATCAAAAAATTCATGAAACAATTAAAGGAATTGATATTTTCTTAATTGGAACAAGTTTTAGATAAATGAAGTCCTTTAAGATCTATTTTTGTTCCTATATTAACTTCAATTCTTTCATCAATTGTTTTATTAAGTTTCTTATCATATATCCCATTTTTTGTAGCATCACCAGATGAAAAAACATCTTCTAAAGGAGAAAGACCTTGGGATATCTATTTTATTAAAGATTTGTCACCTATGTATGCTCTTAAACTTCATTAGTGAGGAAAGATAGAAGAGTTTCATCATATTCGAATATTTGTTAGCTTCATTATCACGAAAATGAGGCCTATATAAGGAAACTACAAGGTAGTCTAGTTTATTGGCCATCACGAATCTATCTGGTCTTGTAAGATACATTGCTAAGCCATTCATGATCGTATTCATACTTCTAACTACATGTATAATATTAAAACTTTGAAAATTTGTAATTAAATATGAAGCTAAAATTGTATACCTTATTATTAGTTTATTTGAGGGTACATAAATCTTCTTGACCAAGTTAATAATTTATTCAGAATCCCCAAAAACATTTAAGTTTTTATATCCAAGCTTAAGAGAGTTTATTAATCCTAAAAGTAGACCTTCAAATTCAAAGGTATTATTTTCACAAGAAAAATATAATTTGAAAGGTAATGTGTGTCTTTTACTAAATTTATTATGTAAAATTAAACCAACACCATTCCCTTGTTGAGAAACAACTCCATCAAAAAAACAAATTCCATACTTCATTGGAATTTTCCAAAAAACTATTAACAGATTTTGCTTCAACTTCTTCTTCACTAAAGATAGAATAGATGTCAAGATCTTATTCAATATTATTAACTAAAGGTTAGTGATACTTTTTATATAAGGCACTCTTTGATATTCTCTATATATTGTTATCTTAGTTTAGCTTCGGAGTATAAGGCTCAACAATTTTAAATATTTTATTGAAAAAATTTAGGTGCACTAACAATTTAATTATCATTGCTAATTCAAAAATGTCAAATAAAGGTTTTGATGGTTGGATTTTCAACATGAATTCAAAAATTATCAAACTAAAATTATGAGGAGTCACGCATCAAAATTGAACCAGGTACCACATCAAGTGAGCACTCACAAATTAACTATCAGTGTGACATGTTGTTTTTCCTATAAAAGGCAGTAACTTCA